>CM074488.1:17287539-17306493 GCA_037389245.1 Oryzias sinensis | reverse complement strand
AGAACTCATGCCACCACCTGTTAATATAAATAGAATTTAAAATGTTGCAAACTCAAATGCTAAAAACTTTAGTAAAAGGACTCAAATGATTAAAAGCTTTAGTAAAAACGGTCCACATGTCAAGCTCACCTACCAAGGCCAAACCAGGAAACCAGCATCTAGATGGAACTCCCACTGCTGCTATTTATCAGCCTTGTGAGCCAATCACAGCTCAACAGACAGGTGCTGGCCATGAATGCTTAACTATGGAACACCATGAGGGACAAACCACCACCCACAGCTCTGTCTGTCACACAGACACTTGAAATGATGTCCTGACCCCATCTGTAGACCTCAAAGAAAGACTTCGGGCTCCACGTCATACATCTGCCAGGCCTCTTCTGGGCAGGTCAGGCTTGTTTCCATACAGGAGAGAAAAGACAGACCTGCAGTGGAGAGTTAAACCTTCTGCATCTGCTCTTCAAAAACTTTACAGTACATATGGAGACAGAAATAGAGGAGGGACAGAGAAGTGAGAACAAACCATCTTGATGTGAGGTTTACAGCCTTGGAGCACAGCTCTGGCTGAGAGAATCGCATTGCGCTGCAAATTTAAACTCCAACTGTAAAAGCTATATTAAAGTCAGATGAAGTAGAGAGCAGACAAAGAGAAGGAACCAGGCAGTAATTTAATTTCATCAGCACTAAAAGCCAGAGTGTTGGCACCGGTCACTGGATCGCCTCGTTAGCTCCCAAACGCTCTTTTCATCCAGCCAGCACATATTTCACTTATGAGTAATGTGGAAGATAAATATTTTGTCCTCCCTCCTTTGTCTTCCTTTTCCTCTCCACCCAACTTTATTGATCCCTTCATCCCTCAAATCCAACGACTGCAAGAATCTTTTCTTCAAGAAAAGCTGCAATGGAGCTCAGTGGTTATATTTTGGGTGAACTATTGATTCAAAGGGATTATTGTCACAAATTTTGAAAGAAAAAAGGTGAATAGGAAAAAGATGAATCAAAGTGAATGGCAAAGGACAGGTAGATCCTGCTTGGAAAGTGGTAAACTGAACTTAAGGGCAGCGGATTCATCAGATTTATGTTCAACTGTAAAGTCTTAGTTACATGTGCCCATACGGGGGGTTTGACCCGTATGGGTGCTGCAGGTTTTTGGGTTGTCTGAACCTGTGGAGTCATAGAGAGGAGCAGTTGCATCTTAAGGGGAGCACAGGTGTGTCTCGCAGCTCCCTTGAGGCTCATACAGCCACTTTAACATTGCAAAAATGGAACAAACCATTGCCATGCATGTGGTGAGTTGAGTGTGTTGTGAAGTATTCGTAAGGATAATAGAAGTTACACGCACTCATGACTTATATGAGTGATGCTGTCGTATGGTGTGCCTATGCCACACTCTAGTCATTGATACAGTGCAAGCACTGGCTCCTTACTGACACCACACATATGCTGCACACATATCTAATTTCCTCATTTCTAACAGTCAGGTTGCACACAAGATGCACACCCTTATCACATGAAAAGCATTAATGGACTCCTTGCATAGTCTGCAGGATTTGGGACGGGGGTTAAAAAATGAAAAATCTGTACGACACGCCTGCGTCTCCCCTGCTCTTCCCTCATGCTTACATGTTGGATAAATGTTTGCTAAGAGCTGTCGCCCGCAAATGTGCATGAACATTTTCACTGAGCAGTCTATGACCTTGATATGTTGTGCAGGTCACCTGTGTGCCCCATACAGGTTTGACCATTTTTCCCCTACAGACAGTCCATAACCACCTGTAAGGACGGTTGGGACTAAGGCTTCAGAAGACTGAATATCATGATAACACGCATGCATTATGTGAAGCCAAGCATTGTCTCTTCATGGCCTTGTGGTCTGTCAAGAACTGGTGGTGTAGAACCTAACATGCTGGAGACCAGGCCTAGTGACATCGACTAAAACAAGAGTGCGAAAAGGAAACAAAGAAAAGAATAACAACAGCAAGTCGACAACAGGCAGCTCAAGGAAACATGAAATCAGCCATAACTGACCACTGCAAGCAAGAAAACCACATCACGGACTGGGAAAAGGTCAAAGTCCTCTGCAATGAAGACAACAGACACCGCAGATGGATTATGGAGGCGGTGGATAAAGGAAAAAGCGAGCCCACACATCCATGAACAGGGATGGGAGTCTTCCTGCTCTCTCAAACCTGGAATAACATCCAGAAAACAGACATCAAGGGGCGGAGTCACCTATTAAAGTTTGACAGGCGACCCTGCCTCAGTCACAATCATCTGTTTTTTATATACGTCACATCACTACCATTGGACGACTCTGACGAAGAGGGAAGACATCCGTTAAAATGTATGTGAAAAAACACAACCGTGTCTGTTAAAAGAAGAACCTAAGACGTCATCAACTAAAACACTTCATAAATAAATTGAAAAATCCCAAACTCATGGGAGCAACAATAAAAGGTGACAACGCAGATGAGCTGACAATGACAAACTAAAAACCAGAGACTTGAATACAATGAGGATAATAAACATAAATCAAGACAGATGTGGATAATTTGCAACCTAAATCTGGTGTGACTGACAGAGGGAAAACGGCAAAGAGAACAGAACTAAAAAGCAAACTAAAGTACTCAATCCTCACATGTCTTCAAAAAGGGTAGCTTGGAGCGCTGAAGCTTCCATAACAAATTTCCTTTGCAACTACTAGAGAAAACATTTACACCACTGTGCAGTCAGCCAGTCGAAGGTCTTTGCTGGAAGCAACATTCATGTCCTCTCTTTGCTTTCTCTTCTTGAGCTCCTCTTCATCATTAGCTCACTAACAGCTCTGCCTCATTCCCCCTCAGGGTTAGCGTCCACATTCATAATCTCCTTCAGTCTCCTTATCTCTGATCTCTGTCATTCTGCTTCTTCTTCATCTTTTTATCCTTTTTTCAGTCTCTTTGTTCTGACTTGTCGGCTCATTGATTACCTTTCACATGCAGTTATTCCTCTTTGCTTTTGGCCATTTTCTACGTTTTCAATCGTTCATGAACCACTTTGTTAAGATAAAGATGCTGAGTGTAGAAATAACTGATATGAATCAATTTAAAACAAGAGTTCAGTAGTCTTTGTTGTTTGTGGAGGGTCTAACTGAGCAAACTAAAATACCAAAAAATCAATAAATACTGTGAAAAAGAGCTAATCTTCCATTATCTCTTTTAGCAATGAATCACTCAGGCATTTGCTTTTTATTGAAGAACGTTGCTTTTCAAGAAGACAAAGTTTAGTAATTTCTGGATGTGACTACTGCCCCTCTGGAGTTTAGCCCTGGTGGTCTTTGGGTTCTTCTTTAACGCCATTACCAAGGCTCTTCTCCCCAATTGCTCAGTTTGGCTGAACGGTCAAGTATTAGAGTTCTGGTCGTCCTAGGTGTCTTCCTTTTAAGGATTATGGAGCCCACTGTGCTCTTTGGAACCGTGAGTTCTCACCACAATTCTGTCTTTGGGCTCCTCTGGCAGTTCCTTCTACCTCCTGATATTTGCTCCTCATGTACTGTGAGCTGCAAGGTCTTCAATAGACAGGTGTGTGGATTTCATTTGAAAGTCAGATCAGTTAATTTAAACACAGCTGAACTCCAATGAAAAAATAGAGTCATTCCAAGGAGAATAAGAAGAAATGGACAGCGTGTGAGTTAAATATTAGTGTTGCAGCAAAGAGTCTGAATACAATATGACCATGGGATTTTTCAGTTTTTCTTTTTTTCTGCAAATTTGCAGAAACATCTACACCTTTTTTTTCTTTCCAGATGGATTACTAAGTGTACATGATTAAGAAATAAAATGAACTTTCTTGATTTTGAAAAACAGCTGCAATGACACAAAGAGTGAAAAGTGTTAAGGGAGTCTGAATACTTTTTGTACCGACAGATTTAGGTCTTTCCTGAGCCCCTGGAATTGGGGCTAAAACTAAGCAAAAAGCAAAGAAATTACAGGAAAGAAACCTGATCCAAAAGTCAACAAAGGAAAGTAACTAGTTGTGATGTCATCAGTAATTATTCATGTTTGTAAAATGCTGCAACAATTGAACTTGACTTCATGTCAAACGCTCTATTTAACTTTTACCTCTGGGAAAGTTTTTGTTTTTCTGAGTTCATAGCAAAACTATTTACATCCTTTTTTCATGTAAAATATATGTTTTGTATAAAAAATGAGAAATGACACTATTACAACCAAGTAAATGTGTTTCCTTTGCCACTGATGTGTAAATGGAGACATACAATTTGCAAACAAACAGAAACAACAGGATGTGAGAGTTCTTCACTTGTTGAATGATTAGGAGTAGAAATAAGCAAATGTTATCCTGTAGTGTGATGGAAATGAAAATCTTTTTCAAAAGAATCAGAGAGAAAAAATGTTCTCCATTAAAAAACTAGTTTCCTCCTTTTGTGAAATATCAAAATAAATCCTTCAATTTTTATTGACTTCTTTTGATTGGCCTTTTTGCAGGTGTGAGTGTAAAATTATGGTTTTTCTAAAACAAGAATTTTTAAAAGAAAAACTCACATACTGGAGAAAAACTACCTGCGAAAATAATTTCCAATGACTTGGTGTAGTGGTTAGCACTGTCTTCTCTCAGTGAGAAGGCGGCACTTTGAATCCCAGATGGCTACTTTCTGTGTTTGCATGTTCTCCTCGTTCCTGCGTGGGTTCTCTCCAGTTGCTTTGACTTCCTCCCAGAGTTCAAACATATGCTTCACACATGGATTGGTGACTCTGAAGTGTCCTTTACGTGTGTGCTTTTTCCTGTGATGAATTCATGAAGCATCCCGGGGAAACCCCCTTCACTCTTCAGTAATTTATTTTGAAACAAAGAACATCTGTTTATGTTTATGTTTGTGCAAAAGTTATAAATAACTGTAAAATATAAACAATTACTGTATTTAAGAGCAGCATGTTTGTAAATTTACACCAAATTGACCCACATTATTTTCATGTTGAAAGCAAAATCTTTATCAGGGAAAAAAAGTTGGTCTGCTGAGGGTTTTTTTTAGCTTTTCTTTATATCAGAAACATAACTTTAAAACCTTTTTTAAATTTTACTTTGAATAAAATAACAGTTCATTTGGACTTGGAAGTGTCTTAAGCTTAACACTTATCTCTGCCTGTTAATAAAATCATTAAAATACGTTAAAATTGAACTGGTTAGTTCAAAAGAGGCCCAAGTCCACAATATTTCTAAATAGAGATATCATATATTCCATGGTCTGTCTGATTATGTGCAAAAAAGTCCCAAGTCCGTTGTAATGTATTGACTATGCTTGACATTAAAAATGCATTAAGTGCAAAATTCCTGGACTTGGGTCTCTCTGGCATGGGTTTAGCTTTATCCCATAGATGGCAGCACTAGTTATCCAATATGGCAGCGCCCCTGTTTATTTCAATAAGGGCCCCAAGTCCTGAGACTTTAGTTTGCTAGTCCTCTGAAATTGTAAAAGTGAGGTGCTTCATATTATAGCATTTGTAAGCTATGAACAGGTGCTAAATCTGGGTAAAGTATTAATCATTTGGTAGCCTCCCTTTAAGCTATAAAATTAAAATCATTTACTGGAAAAAAACAAAACCTCTTGGACTTGGGCCCCTTTTGAACTAACCAGTTTAATTGTACATGTTTCAGTTTACATTCAGTGCTTTTGTTTCCACAACTATATCAACAACTCTATCATGTTTTTTTTTCAAGAGTACTCAGTGTGAAAAATATCTCCCTTCTGTCCGATAACATAAAATAAGCTTATATTTCACCAAAAGAATATAAACACAAGATTTATTCAAATATGGTAAACTCACACTTGTGGTAAAATCACACTCGTAGAAAAAAATACACACTCATGGTAAATCCACAGACTCTGTAAATTCCCTTAGCATTTACTGCTAAGAAGCCTTTTTGCACCAGAACAATCAACACAAATCTTTACATGCATGGTTAGGCTTAGTTCTGTAGAGTTCTGATGTTCAGTTGTTCCCCCATTTCCTGCATGTGCCGTGCCTTTAGCCAGTCATTTCTTTGAATCTTTCGTTTAGGTCTGGGGAGGGCTGATTGATCACTCAGGAGATTATTTTCCCCTTTGCTTCATTTAAACGGACTACTTCTCTACTAAAACACACAAAGTCGGTCTGCTGATTTGGATGCAAAACAGGAGATTTCCTATTAAGCTTAACAAATCTGAGAAGCAGCATTAAGTTCTCAGAAAGACCACCCACTGCAGAACTCACAAAAAGGTCATTGACAGCCTGCTGCATATCTGGATGTGCTTTGCTGCCATTTTTCCTATCATGTGGGCGTGCTGCAGCACTAACAATGACATGTGGGCTGTCTGCAAACTTTTAGGTCTGAGGAGGTTAAGAGCAAAGCCGTCCATCTCTGCAACAGTAAAAGTCTTTTTTGGGGTCAGGATATAAAGGCTGCCTTGTAAAGCAGCCATTTGGAAGTGAAGGACCTCAGAGAGGAAGCCACTGTTGAAGTGACTGTATTACACATGTCAGCACTACAAGACATGTTACACATGAATTAAGGGGAACCAGTTTGCTTTTCTTTCACTAGAACAACTTGCTCTTTTGCCCTGCCTATGCTGTTAATCTCTCTGGGGGCTACAGGAAAGCAAAAATGGAATTTTCTTCTCAAAATACTTAGAAAATATGGCTTTAATAAATTGCAAATATACAGTTCCTGAATGGATAATTACAAAAAGAAAAGTCATTTGTCCAGTTGTATGTATTATAAAAGCTGGTGCATCACTGAGTGATTAATGACAGTACAAGGCTGTAATGATAATTCCAACGCAAGTGGATTCAGCTTTAGTGACTGCTAAGGCATTGACTGATGGAGATGACAGCTAAGCCTGGCTTCTGTCAGCAACAGAATGGATGGAGGTCAAGGTTCAGCCAGGAAGTTACACGGTGATGCTGTCGCTGAGATGGAAGGACAAACACAGACTGAGAGCAGAAAGGAGATGAAAGGAGACAAGAGAGATGGATGGAGGTGAGTGCCACAGATAGAAACAATGCTTTTTAAACATAAAAGAAAAGAAAGTGACAGTGGAAGATTTGACTTCAGATAAATGAAGTGAGACACGATTAGCGGTGGGTTCAAAAGGGTTTCTTCACCATCGAGATTGGATAGTTGTTGCACGTTCAAATGCAGATCAATGTGACTGATTTCCAAAATAAGTGTGTACTGTTGTGCACATTAAAAACTGCAATGGAGAGTAAAGAATGAGCATGTGAATTGTGTGCTACTGGAATGAATGAAACAGCTCTTACAGACTGACACCTACAAGGTTCACACCATGTTCATACCTGTATCTGTCCAGATGGTAGACATCTGATCCAGATCCAAGAAGGTAACAGGCAGGGATCAGGGCTGTAATCTGGTACCTCACACCACAAACTCTGGACTCTGAACAAAAGAAACATTTGATATTAGAGAAAATTGTGAATTAATGCATTCAAGTAGTCAGCTTTATGTTCCACTGATAGAGCCTTAACCAAAACCCTTAGTACTAACTGTCCTCACGGGTGGATATGGGCTGTCTGCAGCTAACAAATGGTCAAACCTGTACACAGGTGGTAGTCAAATTTTAAAAAAAGTGTCCTCACTTTAAAGCTAAAGTAGTTCTAATAATACACAGAATAATAATAAAAAATTGTGTACCCAGAAGAGATCTGGGATGTAAGTGGTTGTGATGTGCCATAGAGTTTCACCATATGGGACCACCAGAACGCTCTCTGGTACCTCACACAAACAAAAGCAGGTCCATGAGAAATAAGCCGCCAGAATCAATCATCTTCAACCTTTATTAACGCCAGAGCAGCGTGTGTGACAAACACGATCAGCCGGCTGTCTGTGGAGAATGCAAACAGACAGTCGCTGTCACACGTGCTCAGAACAGAAATGTTCTACCTGTTCAGTTCTACATCCATATGACGGGACTCCTAAAGCACATTTACAACAAACAAACAAGCCATCAGCCCCACTAGTTTCCCACAAGGCCAGGGATTTCCTGCTTTGCTGACACATTTGCAATGCACATGTCCTCTGCACTATAACAGATGACCGCTGCAGTCCTCTGGATGTATAGTAGTGATAACAGCTAAAGTTTGTTGATTCAATACTTAGGTTAAAAAACTGAGATCTGAGTGTGAGCTGCATGCAAACACCAATGCCACATTCTCTACAAACACTGAGGTGATGATTGAGGCTATCTGACTACAGCACTTCAATGCCTTTTCTGCTGGAACAGCATGGTTTAAACTGCAATTGTAGTTTAGGAGTCTAAAGTTACATCACAGGTTTTGGAAGATTTAGGTTTTTGTTTTACAGATCTGGTTACAGTTTAGATTTGACAACTCTTGGTCCCCAGTGCTATTAATACTTGTAAATTTGATGTATATCACTATTACATTGAAAAAAATATACCTAAGCAATAACCAAAGGGTAAGACATGCATTGTTCTCAAAAGAGTGACCAAATTTTCTTTTTATTTTTTCTAAAATTTTGGATTTTTTTCAATTTCCTTATTGAAAAGTTTTACTCTTGCTGTTTTATGAGCTGCATCCATCTGGACTCTAACTTGTGTATCATAAATCTCCTTAACTGATAATAGTAATACGGGAAAAGTGTCTCCTGGTGTGTCACCATTGATCTGACCTTGCCTCTTTTATCCTAGATTCTAGTGTATTTGTGTGTCTGTTTAAAGCAGAAGACCAGGTATGGGGGCAGAATCTTAATATTCAATAAATAAACTGAAACATGACAAAACCCATGGAAAGACAAAAAGATGGGGAGGCAGGGCAGAACAGAGCAGGGGACCTCACACTTATACTGAGGGTAATTGACTAAATTGACTAAAGACAGCTGTGGATTAACAACCTGAACCTGGTGTGAGAGACAGGAAAACTTAGAACAAACTGAACAACCCTTACATTTCCAACTTTGTCAGATTTAGCTTTAACCTTTTTCGCATTTAAGTGTGAAATTACAAATATTTTTTTTTACTGATTTTAGTACAGTATAAAAATTTAACTATAAATGTTTAATATAAATTTTAAATATAAATATCCATATAAAATGTGAAACTTAAATGTTCAGACAAATTAAGATGTAATTCTATCCTTTTTTCCTGTTCAGTGGGTTGAGGAAGAAGTAGCTTCAGTGAAATCCTCCTGACCTCCATCTCCACAGAGATGTCTTTCAGTTCTGCCCTTCAAGAACCCAAAGATTTTCCCTGACCAGCTGAAAAACATAGTTCCTTGAGTACCTTCTGGATCTTTCTTAGCATAAGAACACAGGATAGCCAAGTGGACCTACAGGAACAAACATTTGCTCACAAATGTATTATAAATAAAATCCGATCTAAAAAAGTAGCCCATCTTGGACCCATTTTTTTAGAGTAAGATTTTGGTTTATCAATTCCTGGGTTTATGCTTCTAAAAGAATCTCCAAACATAACAATTTCCAATCAGAATTACATTAACAAATATTTTTGGCTCGAGTTTCACAAAGATGACGTCTAGTCATGACTTGCTAGGCTAGACAGACCCAGACGCTGGAACCCAGAAGGAAGACACAGGTAAGTGATGAGGTAAGTAAGGGAGTTTATTGTCTCCGGTGTTGTTAGGTTTGAGGTGCAGTTTGATTACAGCAAGGCTGGAGGTTCGGTGATGGCTCGTGGCATGGTAGGTAGCTTCCATGATGTAATACTGCTCAGGTAGTCTGGAAACTCAGGCGTTCACTCGTGGTTTTGGTAATCCTGGTGACAAGACAAAGGCAAATTAGGCAAGAGCAAATGCATGAAACTATAATACTATGAAGACTAGACTAAGCACCATCAGGGGCAACGAACTGGCGATGAATACTGGTCCTGGATCTCCTTATGAACGTCTGGAGGCATGATGAGTTGAGTGGAAGCAGCTGAGTTGAATCAGGGACCAAGCAGAGAGGGGAGGGGGAAGAGAGCTGACAGAGGCACCATGACACGTCTCTTCCAATACTCACCTCTTAAGTATCTGGAATTCCATTTTTTTACTTTCTCACAAAAAAATAAATTTTTCTCAGTTCTTTGGTTTGGCTTCTTTGAGACAAGTTCAAAAACAAGTTTGGCGGAAAATTAGTTTGACAAATAGAAGTTAGTGTCCTTTTGTCCTAACAGATTTAAAACTGACATGTTTTTATGTTTGCATGTCTGAACTAAACAAATTCACCTTATCATCTTGCTCTATAAGGACCTGAGAATGAATGAAGGAAGGTTTGCTCAAGCAGAAGGACATGGTCACAGGACAGGAGCTGAGGACTTGTGCAACATCGGGGTGTTGTACAGCAGACAACACTAAGATAAGGGTTAAGATAATACATTTTCTGACTGTTCAATCACAAACTTGGAGTTGTTCAGAAACATCAGGGTAACTCCTCCCGGACCGATGAGTTGCAAAAGTTGTTGCTTTTTCTGACGAGTCTCTCTGTTTTGTTTTGGGTTTTTTCACCAAAGTGAAATTAAAAAATGACGTTTTGCGTCATGATGGACTGATGTTTTACATTTCATGCATCAGATTTAAAGCTGTTGCAGGAATGACATGCTGCAGAGAAGTTTGGACAATTTAGCCATCATGTGAAAAAATTGGCTTCATGACCAAAATCTCATTTTGATTAATGGAAAAAGAAAAGAGTCCAAACCCAAATTCTCTACTGAGCGTTCCCTGTGTGGCTCCCATCTCACATCGCTCTTTTCCTGTCACGCGCAATCTAACAGAAAATCTGGGGTTTTCTTTAGGTAATCATCTCAAGATGATTAACTGGACTCCTACCAAACTGAAGTTCCATTATCATCTGTTTTTTTCCCGATGCAGATTTATTTCCTCAGTGGAATTCCTTCATCCAGTCCGACAGACTGTGGCTGCATCCTTTCATCCTAATGTCAGCTTGTTTACCTCTGTTCTACCATTGACTTCCAGCCTCTGCCTTGATCTGTCAGGGTGTTCCTCTTTTACTGTCTTTTTTGTTTCTAGTTGCTTCATATCTTCAAACCAGCATGAAGATCCAGATGTTATTAGAATTTAGTGTTGAGTTGGTGTGACAGCTGAATATTAGGCTATTATTGATCAGTGGTCCAGTTGCAGCACAGTCTTTAGATCTGGAAGGATACTCTTTTGGGATAGGCTTTTCTTGCTCAGGAAACGTCTTCCAGGATGAGCTGTGGACTTGAAGGGAGCACAAACCAGTGATTAAACATGAGAGAACAAACCTTTTCTCTTTAAATCACTCTAAGGTGGCATTGCAGTACTGTAAACAGCATCAAAAAGCTCAAAGACAAGATCGAGGTATACATTTTTTAAATATTTATAGTGTTTCCACTGCGAGGAAAAGTTTATACTGCTGCCAAAGCTTCAAGTTTTAATAAAAAAAATTCTTTGGTAGTGTTAGTTTTGTGACTTTATGATCTGAGTCATTTCTTGATTGTAGCGCTTGTTACTTTTATCTCTTTTATCACTTGTTGAAATTCAATGAAAGATTTCTTTATTTATTTTTTTATTTTCTCCATCACTTGTAAAATTTCAGCCTTTTTTTTAATCAGACAGTTAACGTGAAACCTGAGCAGTTGTGATTTAATCTAATTCTGAGTGAAAACTTTTGAGGATTTCAATACTTTTTGTCAAAGTTTGTTTATGTTCCTGCCCCGGAGAAGATACCATGTTAGGACACACAAAGCCTAAACAAAAAGCCTCCCTGTGGTTCACCCAAAAAGATGGAGGGGGGATCATATGTCAGGAGACCAGGTTTTAAGCTTTAAATTTTATTGAATAAACATCCCAAAGCTACAATGTGAGTAAACTGTGTCACACTGGAGAAACCACACCCTTAATGTGACTTCAGAAAAACATGAAGTATTTCAGTCACTATGCATCTGTCAAGACTTAATACTAGGGATTTTGATGCAAACAGATGATGAATTTGATACTTGAATATTTGCCACAGAACAGTGTTTAAAAATTGTGGCGCTGTGTAAAGGATTCCTCATGAGAGAAGATTTTCTTCCTCTGCATTTTTTCTGGCAGCTGCAGTGCTAACAGGTCAGAAAAGAAACCGGGGAGGGAAGAGATTGGCCAGATGAGATTGCCTGATTGAACAATTAGCAGTCGCCTTTGTCATTTTCCCGTGGCTGCAGCCTCTGCCTGCAGGACACACACCAGTGCAGCACATACACCAATGCAGCACACACACCAGTGCAGCACACACACCTCATCGACGGCATCACAAATGCAAGACCTTTTTAGCATCCATCTGAGAATGCCTTCCAGATCTGGTGTGAATGACCGCTGTTCCTGTCTCGTCATGGTGGTTCATGTCAGGATAGCTTACACAGAGCCTGTTAACCACACTGGTTCTCCTTCCATTCCTTCATGTTTTCCTCTGTCTCCTGTTTCTTCCTGCTTTGGTTTTTAATCAGTGTCTGGGATAGTCTTTCATCACCTTTAGGCCACATTTTTTTTTGTTCTTTCTAGCTCCACTTCAGAAACATTATTTCACAATAAGGGCCTTTTTTCTCCACTTTCTTTGGTTTGAAAAAAGGTCAACTATAATCAAATCTAGGAAAAGATTAAACCGATGCCTGTGTGCCATCATATCCATTTTCCTGATTCCTCAGGAGGATGACATCTCAAACAATATCAGTCACAAAGCCGTAGCTCAACTTTAGCTCTTGGAGCTTTTGACTCGTGAGAATGACAGGTCCTCAAAAGGTTCCAGCTCCTCGACCAGGATAAAAACCGCACTGTTGTTCCTGAATCTGAGGTTCGACTATCGGACAAACTATCCTCTCCAGTACCCTGGCATAGACTTTCCCAGGGAGGCTGAGGAGTGTGATTCCTCTGAAGATGGAACACACCCACCGGTCCCCCTTCTTAAAAAGGTGAACCACCACCCCTGTCTGCCAGTCCAGCAGTACAGTTCCCAACTGCCACTTAAAGCTGCAGAGAGGTGTGAGCCAAGACCCTCCCACAGCAGCCAGAGACTTGAGGTATTCAGTGCGGAGCCATGCCACAGAGCAGGAGTCCAACAAGCCTGGATAACTACAGACCCGTATCCAACTTACCATTTTTAAGTAAAATTATAGAAAAAGTGTTGCTACTCAACTGCATAAGTTTCTAATAGGACACACCATAGTACAGAGACGGCTCTTTTAAAGATTGTTAATGATCTTAGAATAAACTATGACTCTCAGAAACTTTCTGTTCTGGTGCTGCTGGATCTTAGTGCTGGTTTTGATACAGTAGATCACCAGATTTTATTGGACAGACTTAGGAGTCTAGTGGGCCTCTCTGGAGATGTTCTTAAGTGGTTTTACTCTTACCTTACAGGTCGACACTTTTATGTAAGTATGGATTCGTGCTCTTCAAGAATCCATGAAATAAGTTGTGGGGTTCCTCAAGGGTCGATTTTAGGTCCAATACTTTTTAATTTATATATGTTGCCTCTAGGGGATGTCATCAGGAGACATGGCGTTGACTTTCACAGCTATGCTGACAATACACAGATATTACATCGCTGTGTCTCCTGATGACCTTGAACCTGTTAACACTCATTTAAACTGTATTTTAGATATAAAGTCATGGATGGCAGAAAACTTCTTACAGCTCATCCAGGACAAAACTGAAGTTTTAATCATTGGTCATGAAGACAAGAGAGAGATGATTTTACCACGTCTTAATAATTTTAAACCTTCTCAATGTGTAAGAAACCTGGGCGTACTTTTTTGACTTGTGAAAAAAGGATTTTACCATCTGAAAAACATGGCCAGAGTCTGCCCGTTCCTCTCTCTTGCCAGCACAGAGGTGCTGATGCATGCTTTTATTTTCCATCTTTTTAATTATTGTAATGCCCTGCCCTCTGGTTTCCCCAAAAAGTCTATTTCAAATCTACAACTATTGCAGAACTCAGCGGCACGAGTTCTGACGAGAACCAGAGGGCGGGAACACATTACACTGGTTTTAAAATCGCTGCATTGGCTCCCTGTGCGTTTCAGGATTGATTTTAAAAATCTTTTCATGGTTTGTAAATGTTTTTATGGTCTTGGGCCTTCTTATTTAAATGATATTCTTTTAAAGTATTAGCCCTCAAGGACCCTGATGTCCTCCGGTGCTGGCCTCTTATCTGTTCCTAAGGTGAGGACCAAAACTTATGGTGAGGCTTCGTTCTGCCATTACGGTCCTCGCCTGTGGAAAAGCCTGCCAGAGAACCTCAGGGCCGCAGAGACTGTTGAGGTTTTTAAGAAGAGGCTCAAGACTCACCTTTTTAATTTTTCTTGTAGTTGATTTTAACTGCTAATTTATTCTATTAGTTTTAGTATTTGCTATTTTATGTTTTTCATTTCATTTTATGCATCTTATTCTGGATTTTATGTTTTTATATACAACTTATGTCTTTAATATCTTATCATGATTTTAGCCCAGTGTTTCTTGTGGGGATCTTTTCTTCCAGGGCTTGCCGGCTTGGTCGGTGTTTGTTGGAGTTTAACTTTGCAGCTTCACAGCTGTGAAGTGGACCCCGCTGTTGTCCCAGTCTGGGTGGGTGCTGTGGCAATGCTCCCTTGGCCAAGCTGGCTCCTGGTATGAAGAGATTCCCAAATACTGTTTCCTCATAGCAGAGCCAAGCCTTACATTTTTATTTTTTATTTATTCGTATATTGTTATTTCTTTATTTATTATTTAAGAAGTTACATAGGCATAATTGATTGTACGTGGGGGTCATATGTTTTAACGGAGGAGAGTGGGAAGGGTGAAGGGTGGGTTGGGTTTTTACTGTAATGTTGTGTGTTTTCTGTTTTTAATGTTAAAGTGCTTCAAGCTGCACAAAATGCATGATGAGCGCTATTTTATAAATAAAGTTTGATTTGATTTGAACAGTTTGGCCTTTACAGTTTCTCTATTTGGAGTCCTATTGCTGTGAATCACATTTTTAAGCCATCTACTATGGATCCAGGCTTCCTGCAATGGCATCGTAGCAGTATTGTTAGTTTTAAAGGTCTACTTATAGATGATACCTTGGCTTCATTTGCACAATTTAAAGAGAAATTAGATCTTTTAAACTCTTCGCTATACTTTTTTTTTGCTATCTTCAAGTACCTGATTTCTTTATTTCACGACAACCAAATTTCTCAACCACCAGAAATAACTGATAACATGCTGTCACTAGATCCATCCAGGAAGGGCCTTATTTTTAAATTGTATAAAATTATGTTGGACCTTAAATGTCCCTCTGTAGATACATTTAGGATGGCTTGGGAAGAAGACATGGGCCTCCCTAGTATCGGATGATACTTGGGTTTCTGCTCTTAAACTGGTAAACTCAACTTCATTTTGTGCTCTACACCAGGGGTGCTCATTACGTCGATCGCGATCGACCAGTCGATCTTCAAGGACATGAGTGAGATTGCGGAACAGAGAAGATTAAAAAAAAATAATAATAAATAAAGTACTCCTTAAAGATCCACCAGCCAATTAAAATCCTCACCGAGAAGTACGGGACTTGATTGACATGCAGAACGGCCAATCGGACTCCTCTGAAACATACGTCACTGCAGACGCGTGTTTAAATTCACTGAGCGCAAACTCTGTCATCAGAAAGTTGCTCTCTGCCCCGCAGCACATCATGTCCCCGGCAGCAGACCTCTCCGGACTACTGGAGTGTTTATTAAAGTGTTTCTCCTCCTGCTATCAGCTCTGTAGTTCTCGCCCGATAAATACCAGCTCATTAAGGAGGCGCTGTTTTGTCAGAGGCACGCGCTTCGTACGGAGCCAGCAGCGCCTTAAATGCCACGCTCCCCCCATTGCATGGTTTACAGCAGAGCATGACATAAGATGGTTGCTGCTTTCTGTCTTTGTAATAAAACGCCTCATCTGTTAATACAAAAGTATCTTTGTGTACTCTTACTGTGTAGTTTTTAATCATCGGTACATAAACAATAATGTTCAAATAAACATGTAACTAATAAACATAACTAACAAACATTTACTAATAGTATTTAATTTATAAATATTAACAGCGTGGAAAATAAGTATTGAACACGTCAACATTTCTCTCAAAAAACATATTTCTAATCAAGCTATTGACACGAAATTTTCACCAGATGTCGGCATCAACCCAAGTAATGCACACATAGAAAGAAATCCAAACATTTATGTCCATAAATGAAGTTATGTGTAATAAAGTGAAATGGCACAGGGAATAACTATTAAACACATGAAAAAAAGGAGGGGTAAAAAGGTCTGGCAAGCCAAGAAAGCAGCTGGAGTTTGTCAGTATTCAGAAGGTTAACCTGCCCCTATTAGTGCAAAGTAATATCAGCTGGTATAGTCCTGATTGATGCCTTTTAAAAAGGTTTCTCACCAGCAAGGTGTTAGACAAGAAGTATTGCATGATGTAAAAGCAAAAAGCTGTCCAAAGACCTACGCAACCTTATTGGTGCAAAACACACTGAAGGCATTGGTTACAGGGGCATTTCTAAACTTCTGAAAGTTCCAGTGACTACCATTGGGGCCATCATCTGGAAGTGGAAAGAACACAGCATTACCATAAACCTGCCACGGCCAGGTGCTCCTCGCAAGATTTCAGACAGAGGAGTCAGAACAATCATCAGAAGGGTTCTCCAACAGCCCAGGACCACTCGTGGAGAGCTTCAGAAAGACCTGGAATCAGCAGGTACCATTGTTTCAAAGAAAACAATAAGTAATGCACTCAACCGCCATGGCCTCCATGCACGCACACCACGCAAGACTCCATTTTTGAAGAAGCATGTTGAAGCTCGTTTGGAGTTTGCGACACAACATTTTGATAAACCCATGACATTCTGGGAGAAGATACTCTGGTCAGATGAGACCAAAATTGAACTCTTCAGATGTCATAAGACACAACATGTTTGGAGGAAAAATGGCACCGCACATCACCCCCAAAACACCATACCAACAGTCAAGTTTGGATATGGGAGCATCATGGCGTGGGGCTGTTTTTCAGCATGTGGTACTGGTAGACTTCATATCATTGAAGGAATAATGACTGGAGAAAAGTATCGAAACATTCTTGATCAGAATCTGCTGTCATCTGCCAGGCTGCTGAAGATGAAAAGAGGGTGGATCTTTCAGCAAGACAACGATCCCAATAAAATACTCAACTGGTTGAAGAAAAAGAAAATAAAGCTGCTAGAATGGCCCAGTCGATCACCAGACTAGAATCCAATTGAAAATCTTTGGAAAGAACTGAAGATCCGGGTTCACAGAAGAGATCCCCGGAACCTTGAAGATTTGAAGGCAGTTTGTGTGGATGACTGGGCCAAAATAACACCTGAGCAATGTATTTGACTGGTTTCTCCATACAGGAGGCGTCTTGAGGCTGTAATCACCAACAGAGGTTTTTGCACTTAGTATTAAATAAATTTCAGTAAGCGTGTTCAAAACTTATTCCCAGTGCCATTTCACTTTATTACACATAACTTCATTTTGTCATGGTGCCTCTGGCGGACTCCTCCCCTTCTCCTCTCTGCTTGGCCTCTGATTTNATGAAACAATAAAAGATCATCTCTGTACTCAGCCTGAAGCTAACTCCTTCGAAGATCTCGTTACAGCTGCCCTCCGTTCAGACATTCGCCTCAGAGAAAGGCATCATGATCGCCAACAGGCCCCAAAGAAAAACCTCAACAATCCAGCCCTTTCTACCATCACGGCGCTGCCACCTCACCGAATGGATTTTCTCACCAGCTCCAAACCCTCGGAGGAACCTATGCAGATAGGTCACTCCAAACTCTCTGCGGAAGAACGACAGAAGCGCAAAGAGGAAGGTTCATGTTTTTATTGTGGTGGCCAAGGACACTTTGTTTCACAGTGCGCTCGGCGTTTAAACTGCCGAACCCCCCGCTGAGGGACAGTACGCGGGGGGGCAACGTCAACTCACAGGAGAAGCACAGCTTCCTGTACATTCCTGTCAGGTTATGTTGGAAGACTCAAACTCATGCTTCTAGGGCCCTTATAGACTCAGGAGCAGAACAGAGTCTGATTGATCATGGACTGGTATCTAAACTTGGTTTACCCATAGAACTTTTGGAAGCTCCTGTCGAGGCCTCAGGCTTAGGAGGACAGCACCTCTCCAGGATTACGCACCGAACCAAACCAGTAAAACTACTCACCTCTGGTAACCACAGGGAGGTAATACAATTCTTCGTTACTCAATCTACTCACACCCCCATCGTATTAGGTTACTCTTGGTTAAAGCTGCATAACCCGCAATTTAACTGGAGTTTGGGACACATCATTAACTGGAGCCCTTATTGTTCTGCTAACTGTCTCTCGTCTGCTTTACCTTCCACGCTTCATCACGCTGTTGACTCTCCCAGTAAAATAAATCTGGATAAGATCCCCTCATGTTATCATGATCTCCAGGACGTTTTTTGTAAATCTAAGGCTAGCGCCCTGCCTCCCCATCGCCCCTATGATTGCGAAATCAAGCTGCTACCAGGTTCTACGCTACCTAAGGGTCACCTTTACAATCTATCTGGGCCAGAGAAAATATCGATGGAAAGCTATATTCAGGAAGCGTTAGCCCTGGGTCACATTCGTCCCTCGTCATCCCCAGTTGGGGCCGGTTTTTTCTTTGTTGAAAAGAAAGATAAATCTCTTCGCCCCTGCGTTGACTACCGGGAACTCAACCTAATTACTATAAAGGATAAATATTCTCTGCCTCTAATCTCCTCCGTTTTCGACTCCGTCCAAGGAGCTCACGTTTTCTCGAAACTGGACCTTCGTAATGCCTACCATCTGGTTCGGGTCAAGGAGGGGGATGAATGGAAGACCGCTTTCAATACACCCCTAGGGCATTACGAATATCTGGTTATGCCTTTTGGGTTGACTAATGCCCCAGCAGTCTTTCAAAGGCTGGTCA
>CM074488.1:17141689-17282619 GCA_037389245.1 Oryzias sinensis | reverse complement strand
TTTTCGCTACTTCACGGATTTGGATTGTGCATTGTGTTCTGCATTCTGGTTGCACTCAGCGAGTAGCTCAAGAATGGGACCCTTTGATGAGCCGTTCATTACAGTTCTCCAACATAATCGATGGTGGCATGTTGGTGTACAAGGATCTTTTAGCAAAGAAGAAAAAAGAGCGACAACAACTGCCTATCACTATGTTCCTCTCCCGGACAAACACACCTGCAGCTGCCCCGCGGGCTTCAAAAGGAAAAAACGCTGCAGAGCAGAGTCAGGATGCAGCGGCTCAGTATGAAGAGCAGTGAAAAAGAAGACCGGAGTCACTATCTGTCCCACTGTACTTTTTTATTTTTTTCATAATCATTTTAAATTTTCTTCCGTTTAATCCACTCGGGTTGCGGTGGGCGGGGCTAATCTCCGCGATTTGAAGCCTTCTGTTCTTACCGATGATTAAAATTATTATTTGACAGCACACTACAGAAGTTATTTATTGACAAAACGTTAAAGTTCTAAAGTACTTTTATTTGTTAAAAAAAATAATTGCTTTAGCCTTTTAAATGGTTTGTTCCTTCTTTTCATTGTATAATAATTGTAAAAAAAAAATAAAGGTTTCTACTTCACGGGTTTTGCCTATCACGGGTTCTATTTGGAACGTAACCCCCGCGATAATCAAGGGATCACTGTATTGCTTTTTCTTTTTAATTTTGAGTCAAAAAATGCAGCTTCATTTTGAAAATTAAAAAGCATTTCTATTAATCCATTTTAATTGTCAAATTAAACATTTCTAAATGAATTATGCTACACATTTACCAGAGAACGTCTTGAAAATGAAATGTCAAATACCATTTTCATTTTAATTTTAATTAAGTGACAGAATAAGCTGTGTTTAGGAAAGAAATGAAAAAGCATTTTGGTGGATTGCTTTTTCATTTTATTTTTGAGTCAAAAAATGCAGCTTCATTTTGAAAATTAAAAAGCATTTTTGGTTTTGACTTTGCTTTTTATTAATGTTACAGAATCGCTTCCATATCAGAATATTATAAACACTTGTTTTAGTAATTTGTCTTTCAGAGCGTAATTCTGTAATGCATCAGGATTGTGTTTTGTATAATGCAAAACTTAATGAAAATACTTTGGGTAAAAAAGGTTATTTTGTTTCACTGAGTGTCAAAGAGCCACACCACACACTGACCTGCCAAGATGTACACATACAGACACGCAATTAAAGCCATATTATTTTTCATAACACACTCCTCTCCAAAGAACACAACATCAAGTATTGTACTTGTGTTTATTTCAAGGAAAGTGTCCACCCTCACTACACACATCAATGCAGCTTAGCCAGAGTTAACACAGTGACTACCCTGGAGGTCAGACACCCCCTCCACACACACAGGCACTTCTCTGTCATCTCACACACTCAAACTCACACACACTCTCTATCTCACTATTTTTTCTCTACCTCTCTCTGACACACACAACTATTTGTGTGTGTGTAGGTGTGTGTGTGTGAGCGCAATTTAAGGGTGTGTTGCTCAGTTCGACGGAAAAGTAATAATAAAAAAAAGGTTTCCTCCAAAATACAGAGACTGGTTCTTTTATTAACCCGCTCTGAGCGAATGGCGTGAGAACGAGAGTCAGCAGTGTTTGAACAGGGGAATTCAAGATGTGGAGACCGGAGCTCCCCTGTGGTTTGGTCCACACAAACCCTAGATACCACAGAGCAGGTATCTAAGAATATGAGTCGATTTCCAGGGATCAGCCAATGAGCGTTTAGATCCCACTACTTTCACTGATTGACAGACAGACTAATTCTGCTGAAAAAGTCATTCTGAAAAACAGTAATGTCAAATAAAAACAAAGCTACTTTGGAAAATGTTGATTTTGATATCAGAGACATAGACTTATAATAATAGTAAACATGATTAAAATGAATATTTTAAAATGCTGTCTTGAAATAATGAACAGGTTTTTAAAGCAAAATGAAATATATTTAATAATAGAATGGCTAATTTAAAATCAGTGTGCAGGTTTTTCACAATTTCATGATCTTTTTATATATTTATGAGATTGGTTGATTGTGTATTTGCATGAGGTCATATTTATTAATTTAATTATGAACAGTATAGGACTCATACACATACACATACATAACGAATGCTTAAGTATCAATAAATCACATGACATTGATGAATTCCTTGATATTTATGTAAAACAGACATAACTCTATTTTGTATATTAATATACCACAAACACATCAGTTATTTAAAATATATTCAGATTATTTTCATTATGAAAATCATGGCTATGATTAAAAATAAAACTATATCAGAAAATAGACATAACAAATCAGGACTTTTTGGGGCATGTGAAGTGATATCATTAGAGATCAATCACTTTAACCACTTTCAAAATTGATTAAACAATTGTATTATTGTAATTACAAGGTAATACTGTGAAATAAAAAGGGTCCACGTTCTGTTGATTGTCCAAGGTTGGTATTCCATCTCCTGCTGATTAACAGCTGTCATTCGGGTTTAACAAATTTTAAAAGTTATCTTTGCTGTAATGTCTGCAGACACTGTTTAAGGTCTTTTTCCTAATGCAGCTGTTATCAGCGGTGCTGAAAGTTGAGGTCAAGTTGTCTGCAGGTCAGAACTCTGCTGAAAATCAAGGTCACTTCAGACTTTTAGAGAGAGAGGAGATCCCAGGCGCCATATTTCTTGAAATTATATTTGGCTCTTTGATTTATTACTCCATTTATTAGCTCAGATGTCCGTGATCAAAACCTTCTCAAAGTCCCTCATGTTGTTAATAACCTGAACCTTGAACTGGTCCGGTGGACTGAGTTGTTTAACAAAGATCCTGCTGCCTTTTACCATGGTGTTCTCAATCTTACGCTTCTTGAGAAGCCTTGCATGTTTGGCGATTTCAGCATTCCTTGTGGTCAGATAGTCATTTAGATAAAGAGCAGATCCCTTCAGATTTCTCTTAGGTTCATCAGAGTGAGATAATCGGTTCGAGATTCTGTAGAAAAGAGTGGACGACATGGAACGATAAGCAAGGATGAATAATGTCATTCTCACTGGATTACTCTTTCCCTTTCTCCTGAATTTCAAACAGATTACCTCATTGCTCGTTTTGAGCTCAGAGTCTTCTGAACTCTTCCACTAGCTCCATGAGAGGAGCAAGCTTAGCTTTGATTTCATTGAGTGTAGCTTTAATGTCATCACTGTTACTTGTTGCCTGGTTTGTCTACAAGGCCATGGTCAGCTGTCTTTCAGCTCTTCAGCTCTTAAGTCGCTTGATGATCTTTGAAACAACTTTAAAGTCAAATGAAAATCATTGTGAGAGGAGGCGGCAGGCTGTTAAATATAATTAACACATGATTGAGATATTATAAAAGCTTCCAGAGAAGGCCTCGAAGGTCCTGACAGCCCACCACTGCTATACAATCACTGGTATGAAGCCCATTGAGACGACCATTGTTGTAATGGGCTATATAAATAAGACTGAATTGAATTCCAACAGGACATCTTCTGCCGGTGCTCACACTCCTGGAGGAGTCTGTCCACAGGAGCCTCCACCTCTCCGGAAACTACCATCAGATGACCACACTCATCTTCGTCTCTGACCCAGCCTCTCAGGCTAACCTTTACTTTAGTTTGATCAGATCCAAAGAAGATCAGGACAACCCGGTCAGATAGGAGTTGGCAGTCAAAGGACGGCAAGGTCAGTGATTTCAAGTGTAAAACATCTGTGGCATTGTCCTCCGCACAGTTGTCAATGGTGGTTGTCCCGTTGTTGAAAGCCAGCAGGTAGATATCATTTCCGTCACCTCCGACCAGGTAATCATCACCCGTGGACACCAACAGGTCATTGCCATCTGAGCCTTTGAGAAGCGAACTTTCGTAACCGGACACCAGGATGTCGGAGTAGATGGTGCCAATCACAGTTTCCACATCCTTCAATACGTCCCCCTCAGCATCGGCATATTGGCCTTGACCACTCAGCAGGTTGACATAAACACCTTCACGCCTCTGGGGATCACCTCGGTACAGGACTGTGTCTCTACCAGATCCTCCGTCCATCAGATCAGCCCCTGGACCAGGAATGAAGACATCCCAGCCAGAGTCTCCCATTAGTGTGTCATTTCCATCCTCGCCATAAAAGGTGTCGTCGCCTGTCCCGCCAACCAGGATGTCGGCTCCAATTCCTCCGATCAGTGTGTCATGTCCCTCTCCTCCCTCCAAGATGTCATCCTTCCACCCACCGATTAAAGTGTTGTCTTGTATGTTGCCTAAAATGTTATTGGACTGGGAGAGACAGCCCTGGACCGTGTGAACTTTTGACAGGTTCCTGAGAGAACTCAAGTCTAAACGGCAATCCACCTGTAACTGTTTCAGAGTAACTTTGAAAGCTTCGGTCTGAAAGACAGGAACATCTCCAGTAGAGTTGAGGACTTTCAGTTGGAAACGGACACCATCGGCACTCTGAAACTCCAGATGTTGATGTCGTGAGCCATTGTTGTAGCCAAGCAGACTGAGCTTCAGCTCCTCCTCTTTTGTAATAATTGTGACATTCAGATCTGTTGCTGATGAGTTCAGAATGACTTGACTGCCATCCAGGAAGTCCATGTTGACCAGCACCGTGTCAGTGTCATTATTCTCAGCAAAGTTATCAATCAGTAGGTTATTTCCATATCCTTGTTTGATTATGTATGTATCTTGTCCTTCACCGCCACACATCAGTCCACCTCCAGTATAGGGATCAATCAAGTTTCCATTTTTGTTACCAACCATGATGTCAAAACCTGAAGATCCAAACATTTCTTTCACTTCATCCATCTTCATCACTTTGCCTTCAAGGCCACATAGCATCCTGTCAGATTCCTTGTTTATGTAACGGTAACACTTGGAGGGCTCTTCAACATCAGGACCTTTCTGGAGGTCCTCCGGACTTGACTGAAGAGGTTCTGGTCTCTGGTTCCTGTAATCTACAGTCAGAGGGAGCATCAGAGACTGATCACAGCTGCTGATGTTGGTGTTTAGTTCAGCGGTTATTCCATCACTGGTTTTGATCTGCAGGTGCTGGTTTTCGCTTGACTCAAACCAATTCTGTACAATGACAGTTCTTTGGCCAAGCACATGGAAAACCATGTTCTGTCCCTCACATACACATTTCAAGTTCTCATATGATACTTGCAGGAAGATAATGTCCAAGGCCCGATCTGGTGACTGGTTGTTGATGGTTTTTACTCCTTGACCAGGAGTAATGATGTACCAGTCTTCTCCTTCTCTACCCTCCATGAAATCATTTCCTCTTCCTGGAATTAAAACATTACCCTCTTTATTTGCTTTGATGACATCATCAAACTGTGACCCGTGGACCTTCGTCACACCATCTAAGGCATCATCGTCTTGAAGATCCTTTATCAGAGGAGTTGAGGAGTTTCTGTAGTCAATGCTAGAACTTCTTATGCATCTAGTGAAGAGGTTTTCCCTCAGACAGTCACTCTGGTTGCCTGAGATGGTGAACGTGATCAGATCCTTGGTGACAATGAGGAGGTGTCTGTCTGCATAGGACCTAAACCACTTCACCAGAGTCACATGGACGGCTGTACTGTCGATCAAAGCAGTCAGATGGACATCATCCCCTTTAACTCTTGCTTTAAACACATGAAGATTAGCTTCTATAATAATCAGATCTAATTTATTGTCTCTGGAGTAATTTTCTATCATAACTAAAGACTGATTTTTGTTTTTCACCAGGTACACGTCTTCTCCTTCACCCCCATATAGGCGATCTTGGCCCCCTCCTCCATCAATCAGATTGTTCATAGCATTTCCAATCAGAATGTCATCATACAGAGACCCAAAGATGTTTGTAACATTACGTAGAAGTGGCTCTGAAGCATCTACAGTGGTACCGTTCTTCATGAATCTCTTGTTTATTCCTCTGGCCAGGAGCTGAACCGAGGTAATAACAGTGGAGGAAATCTCAAACAAGACTCCGTCTGCTGACATCATGTTCATATGACGATACACTTCTCCTGAAAACCACTTCTGGATCAATACCGTATGACTGCCCTTATACATTAACACAACATCATCTCTAGACTTCTGTACTGAGATGTTATTGTAGTTCCCACTTAAGTGAAGCGTGTCGAGCACTTTTGAGGGATCATAGTTGTTAATGATAGTTTTACAACCATTTCTAGAAGTCACATAGGTGTCTTTTCCACCAGAACCTTCAACATAACTTCTCTGTGGGCCGAGATAGAAGATGTCATCCCCTGGTTCACCGTAAAGCTGGTAATAGTAACTCAGCATGACTTCAACCATGTGCTTGTCTGCTGCTTCCTGGACGGCAAAAAAATGATTAGAATCCCAGTTTCCTTTGTACTTTCCATATCTTGAGGAAAATGCAGCTTTATAGCCTGACACCACTGTTACAGAGCCAGATGGAATCCACAAGAGCACATAATTCTGGAGGGTTTGATGCTCCAACTGATGTGACTCTCCCAGACCAAGAATTATGTCTTGGCTTCCATGTGCATCAATGCCCCAGCACTTTTGGCTGTAACTCTCATCACTGGAAACAAAGTAGTCCATGCAAAGATTCGACTGGCCTTGGTTAGCGAGGCAGAAGGTGAGACCTCCTCCATTCCAGGAGGACGAACCACCTTGAAAATCAATAGCAGTCCTTCCATCCCTTTCCTGAATGAAATTGTAGTATTTGTGATAGTCTGAGATCTCTGCCACAAGTCTTCGTCCCTCCTCAATCTCGTCATAATGCCAGTCATAGAAGAAGCTGGCCACATGAATTGCAAAATTAAAAATCCCATGCCTAATACCGGCAAAAACAGCCATCACTTTGTCTAAAACACTAGCGTCTTTTGGGAGGCTGTTTAGTTCATTCTGGACGCCCGTATAAATATCATCAAATGGCATCCGGACTATTGAGAGAGCCAAATTTATATGTGCTAAGAAAGGTTCTGCCTCAGGAACAGCCAGTCCAACAATATCCAAACCAGTCATTAAGGAATCCAGACCAGCATCAATGTACCCCAGAGTGTCATGTCTCTCCAAATCCTGTTCTATATTATATATTCCAAATCCAATTCCCACTACAGGAATAACTATCATGGTACGTCTCATTGCAGGACTTTTTATGATTCTTGCTGCAAATTTGGCAGTTTTTGTCTCTGAGGTAAGAACTTGTCTTGAAACAGCAGAGGTGGCCATCGGTAACACTCCATGAGCTGTTTGCAAACTCCCCATCACACCGTCTTTGATGTCTCCATGTTCAAAGGCCTGAACAGCTCCTCTCATCCCCAACATGAGGCCCAGTGCTCCCACAGCCATACCAGAGTGCTCCACAAACTTGTTTAGATTTGAGGGTGCTGAGCTGTGCATCATCTCCATGTCGTGAACTGCTGTCTCAATATTTTTCAACATCTTCTCGTAGTAGTGCAGACTTTCTTGTGATAACGCAGCTCTAAACTCCACCGGCATCAAACCTTTAGACAGCACCTGACATACAAAGTGTCCTTCTTCTATCCTGGCGCTTCCCTCCTGAAGGTGTAGTTTTTCCAGAGCTTCTCCATGTTTCAACTTCAGCTGAGTGTAGATCTCCTCAGCAAGTGATGCAGCTGTCCCCAGATAATAAGACTCATGTTTGAAGGTATTCTCCAATGCTGCGGCTGAACTCAAGTCTGTTGTTGTTACGTAGCCGTCGTCGTAGCCTCCCAGTTCTCCAGAGGTGGAAGGTTTTCTCTCATCTCCAGTTGGTGTCAAAATACTGGAATGATCTACTTTTTCTTGGAAATCTTTGTACTTATCTTTCACCAGTTTCTCCTCATCACCTTGAAATATTTTGTATTTTAGTAGTAATTTACTCATCTCATTTATTGTGGTTTCTCTCTTGAGAGTTTCTTCCCATCTTGTGAACATTTCAGACTCCAACTCAAAGACTCTAAGGACAGACTTTAGTTTCATTCTGTTCATCTGATTGATTTCGTCTTTAGTTGGTGCGGTGCCAGAGAAACCCCTATTGGGTGTGCCAGGCCAGCTTCCTCCTCTGGCCATTGAATGGCCATCATGCAAAAATTTCACTGCATTCTTGTTGTTGTTTGCAGCCATCTCCAGAGCCATAAGAATAAGAGGGAAAGTCCTTACATTTCTGGCAGATTCTGATATAACTGATGCAGCGAAATACCAGGCGTTCCAGAAAATAGTTTCTGAATTTCCCAAGTTACGTGGTTCTCCGAGAAAAACATTACGAGCATAATGAGCATATTGATCATCCACAACGTGATTTCTTATGTTTTTGTAAGTTTCATGTCCTTTCTCGTTCTCTGTAGTGATTAGCTCTTTTATTTTTATTTTATTATTTTTATCATTATCATACATCTTTTTCCCAGCTGGATGCACATATAGGTTTTTAGGATCAACAGAAAAAATCCAGTCATCGATCATTAAATATAAAGGCATGTCTTCACTTTTTGCATAGCAACGGATTATTCCTCTGATGACTGCTCCCGATTTTTTCTGATCCTTCCCGATTTCACAACAGTTTTGGAGGATTTCCTTTATTTCCTTTTGTTCAATTATTTCCTTAATATCCTCACCTTCCCTCTTTACTATAAAATATTGCTCATTCTGCAGGTTGTCAACATTAACTTTCTGGGGGCTTTCACAATTTGGCTGAAATATTGCCCAAGACAGACATTCAAGTTCTTGAGAAGAATGTTTTATCTTATCAACTTGATTCTGATCACATTTATTAAAAATCTCTGGATCAATAAATCTCATGGGTTCTACTGGCCACTCGCTTTTGTTGTCTTGAGGCTGTTTTTTTTTTGGCCTTTTTGTGGATTTTCCAACTAGACAGTTTCTTTCATCAACGAACACCTCCCATCCTCTGCTGCCAGGTTCCTCTCTTATGACGATGTCTCCGTTCCTGTCGATTATTGCCACCACTTTCTTGCTGTCATCTTTGTGTTTCCAGTGATTTCCATCTGGGGAGATTTCTTGAGTGATTTTTTCTCCAGTGTGTTGGACCTGCAGAATACTATTCCTCAGGTGGAGTTCTGTCTCAATGCCGGCACCGTGGATCTCCTTCCCCAAACTTTCTATGAATGATTTATCTGATCCAACATCGCAGGCAACAATACTAACAGTTTTGATTTTATCACTGACTCTGGAGGTGCTCTGGATTATTTCGGCTACAGCTTTAGATGTGTACTCTGCCAGCCTCATCTCTCCTGTACCATCTTGTGCTCCATGACCCACCAGAACCAGCCGACTGTCCTCTGACAGAGGCACATCTTTCCCTGCAATCAGTTTTGGTTTTAGCTTCTCATCAAGAACATACACTGAGCTAACTAATGGGTGTTTCTCATAAAGAAACGTTGCAGCATTTCTTACCACTTGGTCATCTTGTAACAAGAGGATCTGCTGATGGTCGTACTGGGTGGAGTGGTCAACAGGTCTTTTTGGAATCTGGTACTTAGAGATGGAGTTGTGTTGGTCCATCACCTGGTATATGTCGTGGTTGTCCTGGCTCGTTTCTAAGACTGGCATGAGGCCCCGGAGTATGAAAACCCGAATAAAGTCATGTTGGAATTCTCTGGTTGTATTTCCATCCAGGGAAAACAATGATGCAGACTCCATAGAGGTTTTCAGGATCATATTTGCAAGTGATGAACCACAAAGCCCAGAAACAGTTTGTCCATCCTCTGAAACACTTCCAAAGATCTTCACTACAGTGTAGCTGTCCACATCTGGCAAACAGGACTGATTAAAAAGACATTGGGTACTGACTATTACTGAGTAATGAGGATCCATGCTGTACTCCTGTCGGACTCTGTTAGATGTTGAGGTTTCTTCATCAATCATCACCAAAAGTTTGCGGCTGTAGCTGTGGGAGATCTCAGAAGCGGCTAGTAACCAGTCGTCAGTCTTCTGCTTCTCAACATGAGCCAAAAGGATGCAAAAATCCTGGAAAAGAAACACAGCATTAAAAGATTAACTAAAGTCGTTCTTTTTTTACTGTCTGATATTTCATATAACCAGATAATTATCTTACATTGAATGCATTGTTTGTTGGGACTGATAATAATAATAATAATAATAATAATAATAATAATAATACACCATGAAGAGTTAAAGTGGCAGACATCAGCTGGATGAAGTGAAGTCCCATAGTGCTTCCACATTAAAAGGGGGTAACTTATTTTCCGATCTATAAGCTGCAACTCTTTTCTCCACACATTGAACCAGTGCGTCTAATGCCTGGATGTGCCTTCACTAACGGCCACCAGGCAGTGTCAATTTTGACTGTTTAAATTTAGTTTTAGTCATAGTCTTATGACTAAAAAAGGTTTAGTTTTAGTCATATTTTATTCATGTTGATTCTATTAGTTATAGTCAAATGTTAGTCGACTGAATTAGAATATTTAGTTGACAGAAATATAGAGTTAAAGTTAAAGCATTTCTATGAAATTTACTAAGTTATGAACATGTGAATTACACACAAAGATTTTACTTATTAGGAAAAAACGTTTTATTTCACTGTGCTTTCCAAAAGTTGTCATTTCTGCAAATTCAACATCAACAACTTTAAAAACAGAAATTCAAAGAAAATAAATTATAATGCCTCTACATTTAGAAGAAATGTATGAACATAAGCACAACGAAATTACCCGCAACACGACGACATAATCGCAGCATTAGCCTCAGCACACTGGAAATTAGGATTTTTTTTTTCCTACCGCTGGAAAAAAATAATTCAGTTTCAAATTATTTGGTGCGACTGAGTTTTGGGCCACCTGAATGCTTATTGATAACGTTCCAAATGCTTGGAAGCTAATTTGTTTGATTTATGATTTATTAATGTTTTATTTTTTGATGGGTGGTTTGCAGGATCTCTGCAGCCCGATGAAGCCGTCGCCAACAGCGTCGGTGTAACATCCTGTGTTTTTCCATGCACCGACGTAAGTTGTTGACGTATGTGACGTGTGAAGGAAGTGAAGTAAATGAAGAGAGTTGTCTGCCGAAGAAGCCTCTTATAGTTTCTGAATCTCATTAAATAATACGGAAGAATTACATGGTGTCAGACCAGAACATGCCAACATCGACCTGACGATTGGCGATGGACAGCGCCGGCGTACCGATGGATGGATTGGGATTCCACCAATTTACCTGACACATGGAGAAAATTCCGCCAGCAGGTGGAGCTCAGTTTTCAGGCCCACTGCGTAATAAATTGCAGGAGGAGAAATGCAGCTACTTGTTTTTATGGAAGAAAAAGGTAGAGATGTATAGAGCAGGTGGACTCTCAAAGCTGATGAAAGAAAGGTACTGAGAAAATATTTTAAAAGATTTGAAGAATATGTCACGCGCAAAGCAAACCCCATCTTTGCACCCTATAAATTCCATGAGAAGATACAGGGAGAATGTAAAGGTTTTGATAAATTTTTAACTCATTTAAGGCTCTTGGTTTGCCATCTTTCGGTGGGTGGAGTGTCCCTGCCCCAGGTGGAGGAGTTTAAATACCTCGGGGTCTTGTTCACGAGTGAGGGAAGACCGGAGTGTGAGATTGACAGGCGGATCGGAGCGGCGTCCATAGTTATGTGGTCGCTCTATGGGTCCGTCGTGGTGAAGAGAGAGCTGAGCCAGAAAGCAAAGCTCTCAATTTACCGGTCAATCTTCGTTCCAATACTCACCTATGGTCATGAGCTATGGGTCATGACCGAAAGAACGAGGTCCCGAATACAAGCGGCTGAAATGAGCTTCCGCCGTAGGGTGGCTGGGCGCTCCCTTAGAGATAGGGTGAGAAGCTCGGCCAACCGCGGGGAGCTCGGAGTCGAACTGCTTCTCCTCCACATCGAAAGGAGCCAGTTGAGATGGCTCGGGCATCTAGTCCGGATGCCCCCTGGACGCCTCCCTGGAGAGGTGTTCCGGGCATGTCCCACTGGGCGGAGGCCCCGGGGAAGACCCAGGAAACGCTGTAGAGACTACGTCTCTTGGCTGGCCTGGGAACGCCTCGGGGTCCCCCCAGAGGAGCTGGAGGAAGTGGCTGGGGTGAGGAAAGTCTGGGCATCTTTGCTTAGACTGCTGCCCCCGCGACCCGGTCCCGGATAAGCGGAGGAAGATGGATGGATGGATGGATGGATGGATGGATGGATGGATGGATGGATGGATGGATGGATGGATAAACCTCCTGGTCAAAGACTTAAGTAGAACCTCCTGCTCTACTTAAGGAGACCCAGCTCCAACATTCTTCGCCTGTTCGTTAACCCTGATGGTGCCTAGTCTCACTGAGCTCTACGTCTGGCTCCCCTTGCCTCGTGCCTCGCTAACCTTGTCTTCTTCTGTGCCTCAGGTTCATCTCATGCCACGAGAGTCACCTGAGTCTGACACCACCTCTCGCAGCAGCTTCATTGCATTCCCGCTGACGTTTCCCACCTTCAAGAGCATCAGCTTCTGTGCCCCTCAAGATCTCCAGCCACGCCACCCGCCAAGAGCCCCAGCCACGCTCCTCGCAAAGAGCGCCAGCCACGCTCCTCGCCAAGATCTCCAGCCACGCCTCAAATCAAGATTTCAAGCCACGCTTCACCACAGCCTTGCCTGGAACAGCAAAAATAAAACATTCTACTTACCAACCACTTACCTGTCTCCTCCTTCTGGGTTTCAGCATCTGGGTCCGTCTCGTGTTCTGATCATGACAATTTTATTATTACGCATAACATACGTTATGTCGTAATAGTGTACATAAATTATTACTTTTATTACTATATTTTTTTGCACATTTTCTATTGTATCTTTATTTTGAACACCCTTCATTCTTTTGCACATCACTGTCGTTATTCTCTTCTTTCTCTTTTTTGCACTGAACTGCTGTAGCAATTGAATTTCCCCAACGTGGGATCAATAAGGAACATCTCATCTGGCTTTGGTATATATATATGCGTGTGGGGGGGGGGGGGGGGGGGGGGGGGAGGTGTATGTGTGTGTGTGTGTGTGTGTGTGTGTGTGTGTGTTTTCATTCGATGCTTATATTGAACTCACATGCGCAGTTTTGGCCAGACATGAATGGCCCAGAAATGTCTTTTACTAAATGGCAGGAGTTAAGCTATTGGGAATTCTGTCTTAAATATTAGATAAAACGTCTTTCAGCACAAGAGGGTAGGTCATCATCCTCTCCCTCCCTTTAACTCATGGTACAGAAAGAAATAAACATAACAGGATAAATAACTATTTAAAACAGAGTAAAACAGCTAGACATGGACAAAAAATCCACACTTAAACCCCAATCTGCCCAGACAGGCAAAGGGAATGATATCCTCAACTCCCTGCTCTGCAAAGTTATAACAATGGTGAGCAATTAACATCACCCAGTGAGGGTCCTTGGGCAAGACCCTTAACGCTACTGCCTACTTTACAACATGAAAGACTATGAACCGCATGTCATGCCGGCTCAGACGTTGCAAACAAGGTCTGCGTCTGTTGCTGGGAGACCAGAGCGCCCTGATGAAAAGTGGGCAACTGGAACAAGACAGAAATGGACTAGATGTGAGAACAAGGTTCTGTTAGAATGCTACTACTCAAGTAATCCCATCCAAAGGGGTTATATGCAGAGAATGTGGAATGAATGGATGGTTGGAAACCCACAATCAAGGCTAACTGCCAAATAACTGGTAGCCCAATGCTCAAACATCCACAAACGGCAACTCCTATCACACCTTGAGATTGAAGCGGTACAATTCAATTGCAATACCACAGGAGAACCAGAACAGTAGGTCAGAGGGGAGGCTCTACCACACTCCCACCCTGAGATTGGGTACTGTTGGAATACTGTATATAGATTATCTCATATTTGCTTATCTTATGCATTACCTAGCTATATATATAGGTAATTTAATCATGTTTGCAGAAGTGTGTGTTTGTCCGAATCTGTTTCACAGGAAGGTGGAGGTGACACCCTTGGGAGAATATGTTTATCTTTGCATCTTTTTAGCATTCCCCTGAGAACCTGTGTTAGCTGTGTCCAAAATGAATCGAAGAACGCTCTGTGTTAGTTTATCCGTGAGAAATGGCTTTGCAGGTCCGGAGATGATGTGAGAAGACTGTGGAAGTATGGACATGTTGCTATTAATGTTTCTGATAGCGCTGCAGTTGTGTTTTTATCTGTTTCCCCTCCTCAGAGCTCAGCGTATGTGTAACTTAGGGACAACCAAAAACAACTTATTAAAAGAGGAGGCAGCAGAATATACGCCAGAGTGGAGAGAGATTGTTTACTTGGTAGATCTCTGTCTGCTTTCCTCGTAAAGGTACCTTGGTCTGTTTGTCTTTCGTTTCCTTTTGGAATTGTTATGATGTTGCAGTTTGTTTTAACCAACAGGTACACAGCCCCAAGAACCGCAGATACACTGAGCGAGGCAGCAACTGACCTGAAAGACAAGATCATGTCTAGGATGAACACTAGCCAACCCCGACACCAGCTACAATGGTTAAGTGATGAAAGTCTTCTGGAAAGTGTGAATGAAGCATTGAGGGTGGTTCCTACCACAGCCATCACAGAAACCAATGAACTGGTTTACAATTCAGCAGCAGTGATCCTTGAGATGCTTGGCTATAAGAGCAACCATGGGAGAAAACAATATCCACCATGGAAGCAACGGTTAGAGACCAAAATCAAGGCAACTCGGAAGGATGTGAGTAAGCTGACAGAGGCTCATAGAGGTACAATGAGAAAGCAAGTACCTAAGAGATGCAGCCAGATGCCCATACCTGAAGCACTGGAAACTGCCAAACAAAGGCTCCTAACCTTAAGCAACCACCTAAAGAGGTACACAAGAGACAATGAAGCGAGACGGATAAATAGGCTGTTCGCAACTCAAAAGTGTACGCTTAGTGGCAAGGTCAAAACAGCCAAGCAGACGCACCAAGGCTAGAAACTGAACAGTACTGGAAAAGTGTATGAAGCTGTGGAAAACCAACCTTGAAGGCAATGGGAAGCCACTTGCACAAGTGTCCATCAAATGTGGGATATACCAAGATGATGCTCTGTCCCCACTGCTGCTCTGCATAGGTCTGAACCTATGCAGAGCACCTATACCGACTCAGAAATGGGGCCAACATCAGTCACCTCCTCTACATGGATGACATCAAGCTATATGCTAAGAGCGAGCGTGAGATTGACTCCCTGGTCCACACCACCAGGATCTACAGTACTGGCATTGGGATGTCATTTGGGCTCGAGAAATGCAGCGGATGGTGACAAAGAGAGGCAAGGTAGTCCACACAGGAGGGGTCTCACTCCCAGAAGGAACAATAGCAGACATCGAGAACAGTTACAAGTACCTTGGAATCCCGCAGACAAATGGCAACCTGGAGCAGGCAACAAGGAAAGCTGCAACAGCTAAATACCTCCAACGAGTAAGGCAAGTCCTGAGAAGCCAGCTCAATGGCAAATATAAGACCCGGGCAATAAACAGCTACGCACTGCCAGTTATCAGATACCATGCAGAAATAATAAGATGGCCAAAGGAAGAGATACAGACCACAGAGTTAGATGGTCTAGTGCTATATGAAGATCGCATAGGAATTCCCTTAGCACTCAGATCCGGTGTGTTGGACCAGCTACACAAAGGTCATCAGGGCCTTACTTAATGTTGAGAGCGAGCCAAACTAACAGTGTGGTGGCCTAACATCGGAGCACAAATCACCAGCAAAGTAAAGATGTCAAGATGGCCGACAGTGGCCGACAGTGCAAGATGTGCAGTCAAGATGGCCGACAGTGCAGCAGGGCAGTCGTGAGCTCCGATAAAAACCTCAGTCTGGTGCTTATAATTACCTAACCTGCTCAACTCTTACTTGGGCTGCTTTCATGCCTGGCTGATTCTTTTGGAAATCTGTCTACTGAAAATTTATATACTAAGCTGTGTCATTGTTCATTTTGACCACATGGACTCGGATATGGGTCAACCTGTGACAAACAAAACCTTGGTTGAGACTCTGCAGCAGTTCAAGAATGAGATGTTATCTCATTTTGACGCTAAACTTGACACGATTCATAATAGCGTCCACCAGATGCAAGATTCGCTGAACTCAATGAAGACGACAGTGGGTGAACTGGAAGGCCGCGTTGGTTCCAATCAAGATGAGCTGTCTCGTCTGGAGACTCGCATAAAACAACTGGAGAAACAGAACTCTTACCTGGCGGAGAAAGTTGAAGATGCAGAAAACCGGAGTAGAGCTTCTAACATTCGCCTTCTTCGTGTGCCAGAGGGTTCTGAGGGCCGTGACATGATCGGCTTCGTTGGTCAGCTTCTCATCCAACTTTTTGGTCAGGATAAACTTCCCTCTCCTCTGGTCATCGAAAGAGCGCATCGTTCTCCTGGAACACCTAATCCCAATCCCAAAACTGCTCCACGGCCAATCCTCGTGAGGTTTCTGCACTTCCAGGACAAGCTCAACATTCTACGCCTCTCCCGTGACAAAAAGGAGCTTCTGCTTAAAGGAAATCGAGTCCATATCTATCCTGATTTCAGCGCTGGTTTGATGGAGAAACGCCGTCTGTTTACTACGGTAAAAAAGAAGCTCCGTGACCTGGATATTGAATATGCTATGCAATATCCTGCAACGCTTCGAGTCCACGTCGAGGGGAAAAAGCTGTTCTTTCGCTCACCTGACGAGGCTGAGATCTTCATTCGTGATTTTTCCCAACAGTCCCCCTGAGTATGGACGGTAAAAATCTCTCTACTGTTTTTCTTTTGAACTACCTAAACTTCTTTAATTCACACTGACGGCCATATGAAACTTTGTTTGCCGTAAACTACTACTGAAATGACGTAATGTCGCAAGGCGCTGCTCTACCTGTTTTGTGCAGCTTTTCATTTCTCTTTTTGCAGCTCTGAATATTTACACTAGCTACATTTGCTGATGTTGAGCAGATTTTTCTCCTTTTTTCTCTTCTTTATTTCTGGTAATACTCATTTCCATCTGGTGGTAATCTCCACTTGAAAATTACAACATTACTGACGTTTTTGTATTTTTATTTTTTCTATTTCAGACTGAGGTTGTCGTGTTATCTTTATAAATTTTTGGGTTTCGAACAGTTATGTTCCAACTTTTTCAATTATGTGTTTTGTGTGAATGTCTGTGCATGTGTGTGACTGTTATTGTGCCCCTGGCAAATATTAATTCAGTTATTTTTAGTCAAATTTGCTTCATGCAGTGTTGTTTATGGCAGTTTATTTTTTCCTGTTCCTTTGATTATGGTTAAAGGTCTTCAAATAATTCATGTTAATATGAGGAGCCTATTACCAAAAATTGATCAACTAAGGGCCTGGCTTGTGTACAATAAACCCAGTGTCATTACTATATCTGAAACATGGCTTTCTTCTAATATCTCAGACAGTGTCATTAGCCTGGACAATTACACTCTGTACAGAGCAGATAGAAGTTCGAGAGGAGGTGGAGTAGCTACATATGTGTCTTCAAACATACAGTCACATGTCATTTTGCCTAAAGTGGCACCATTGTGTTTTGAAGGCCTGTTTATTAAATTAATTTTGCATGATTATAAACATTTGATAATTGGTAATATTTACAGACCCCCTAATTCACCCTCTGACTCAGTTAAAAACATTCTTTCTACTGCTACATCCTTGGGTTGTAAAAGTGAAATGATCCTGTTGGGAGACTTTAACATAAATTGGTTATGTCCGTCATCTGCTACTGAACGTACTCTTTTTAATAGTTCTAATTTCTCACAGTTAATATCTAAACCTACAAGAATTAGCACTAACTCTAAATCTCTTATTGACTGGATTCTAGTAACACATCCAGACAGAATCCAGGACTCTGGTGTCCTATCAGATTGCTTCAGTGACCACTGTATCATATATTGCATTTGGAAAATTAAAACTCCTCGTCTTCCCCCAAAATTGGTCAAAGTTCGACAAACAAAAATATTAAATATTGATAACTTTATTGAAGATTTGCTTAATATTAATTGGGCTAGACTTAACTTAATTCCTTTCATGAATGAAGCTTGGGACTATTTTTCCACTGAGTTACTGAATGTTATTGATAAACATGCACCACCAACTGTGATCCGAGTAAAAGGCAAACAGATGCCGTGGGTAAATGGAGAACTGATTAGTCTGTTCAGACAGAGGGACAAAGCTTGGGAGAAATTCCATCGTACTCAAGACCCTGCTGATCGGGATGCTTACAAACGTTTAAGAAATATCTGCACTACAAGAACTAGAAATGCTAGATCGAACTATTACAAAGATAGTCTATCTAACAGTGCTAATAATCCAAAACAATTCTGGAGGCAAATTAACAACCTATTAGGAAAAACAGATTCTGCTTCAACTAATATGCTTATTAACAATGTGTGTACAAATGATCCGGCTGTTATCTCTGAGGCATTCTGTCAGCATTTCTCAAAATCACCTCCTATTGAATCTCCTTCTCATTCCATTTCTCACTGTGTTAACTTGTCCAGTGACAGTATCTTTTCCTTCAGAATGGTCAATCCGACTGATGTAGAACAGGTCATAAATGAGCTCTCATCTACCAGTAGTGCTGGTCCAGATGGCATCGAAGCAAAATTTATTAAACTTGCTTCTCATGTGCTTTGTTTTCCCTTGGCTGCTCTTTTAAATCTCTCTTTTACCACGGCTGAAGTCCCCTTGGCTTGGAAACGTGCAAAAGTTATACCTCTTCATAAAGGAGGGAAATCTAATGACATGAGCAATTATAGACCAATCTCAATCATCAACAGTATTGTCAAAGTATATGAAAAAATTATCTTTAATCAACTTTCAGAATACCTAACACTTAATAATATACTATCTCCTTTCCAATCCGGTTTTCGAAAGCATTTCTCCACAACTTCAGCTTTGTTAAAATTCACCAATGATATTTTCTCTGGTTTTGATAATAACATGTTAACTGGCGCCTTATTTATTGATCTTACCAAAGCTTTTGACATGGTAGATCACTATCTGTTACTGGACAAACTTCATTCAATTGGCCTTGATAGATCCTCGCTCCTTTGGTTCAACTCATACCTTCATCATCGTCAGCAGTGTGTGCTTTTTAATGGCAGCTATTCCAACTTTCTAAGCGTAGACAAAGGCGTTCCACAAGGTTCTGCACTCGGTCCCCTCTTATTTTCTATTTTCATTAATGACCTTCCAACTAAATGCATTTACAGCAATATTCAACTTTATGCCGATGATACTGTCATTTACTCCTCTAAATCCAACATTGTTGACATTCAGCATTCAATTCAACATGATTTTAATTCTGTTCAATTGTGGTTACAATCCAATAAACTTCTACTCAACAAATCTAAATCCTATTTTATGTTGTTTCAAAAAAGACTACGTCCTGTAGCTGCAAGTGAAATACATTTAACTTACCTGGACATGTCACTTATTTCAGTAGCAGAAAAATTCAAATATCTTGGTTTGTGGCTTGACTCCTCTCTCTCTTTTAGTGCTCATATACAGTCCATTGTCCACAAAATTTCGTATCGTTTAAAATTACTTTATCTATCAATCAATTGTTTTAGTCTCTCAGTCAGGAAGAAAATCATCTCACAACTGATTATCCCGACTTTAGATTATGGTGACATCATTTATCAAAACACTACTCTCACTAACCTCCGACCACTGAACGTTATTTATAACAGCTTGTGTCGGTTTATTCTTCGTTGTCCATTTAGAACTCACCACTGTCTTATGTTTCAGCAACTGTCCTGGCTTCCCCTATCCTCTCGACGTCAATTTCACTGGCTATTGTTCATTTTCAAATGCATTAACCTTAGCTATCCAGACTATCTCAAACAATATTTAACTCCTTTTCAGTCTTCTTATAATTTACGTCATGCAGATCAAATTTTTTTTGCTGTTCCAAGAGTTAAAAAACAAATTGGAAAATATTCATTTAATTATAAGGCTCCCTCCGACTGGAACAATCTTCCTCTATCTATTCGCTCTTTAACCTCATTCTTTGCATTTAAAAATGCCTGTTTAGTTCATCTTCAACACTCATGTAACTGTTTTTGATTTAATTTGATTTATTTTCTGCCTTTTATTTATTATTTTATTTCCTTACCTTAAATTAATTATTAATTACTAGTAGGTGCATTAAATGCCTATGTTTGTGTGTGTGTGTGTGGGTGTGTGCCTGTTTGTTGTCTTGTAAATTTTAAGTTCTTTCTGTCTTGTTTTGATATATGTAAAACTCAGCTGTATCTGTCGGTTATTTATTTGCTTGTTTTGTTGTATTTTGAGGACCCCCTTGAAAACGAGATGATACATCTCAAGGGGCTTATCCTCTAAACAAATAAATTGAAATTGAAATTGTAAAGTCATGCAACTTTTTCAGAGAACACAAGCCTACACAGAGACATGAACCACTGATTACGACTCCCCTGCCCAGTGGGCCATAGCAGAGGATTGCAGTGGACTTTTTTGAGCTAGAAGGTAAAATGTATCTTGTTGCAGTTGATTATTTTTCCAAAGACATTGAGATTAGATCTCTCACCTCTATCACTAGTAAGCAAGTAATCAACAAGCTCAAGCACATGTTTGTGAGATGTGGGATTCCGTTAGAACTTCTTAGCGACAATGGGACGCAGTTTACGTCTGCTGAGTTCCAAGACTTCAAACAGAGGTATGGGTTCACTCACATCACCTCGAGCCTCCATTACCCACAGTTCAATGGAGCTGCCGAGAGGGCTGTTCAAACTGGAAAGTACATTTTAAAACAGCCAGATCCTTGCTTAGCACTCATGAGTTACCGCTCTACTTCAATCGCAGCGACTGGTGCCAGTCCAGCATAGCTCATGACTGGTAGACAAAACTGAACCACCGTTCCTGTGTTGGAAAAGACTTTACTGCCAAGTCCAATAAATCCAAATCATGTCCGCCAGAAGGACATTACAGCCAAAGATTCCGAACCAGTTCTTTGACAACTGCAGACACTCAGCCCAACCACTTTTAGAACTTCAGGTCAAGATGTTCGAGTGAAGCTTGATGGGGAGAAAGGATGGACAACTCCTGCTAAGGTCATCAGCAAGTCCAAGGAGCCGATATCTTACATGAGGGAGATGGACAATGGAAACATAGCCCCTCGCAACTAATGACGTCTCCAGTCCAACCTCAGATCGAATCTACTGCACCACAGAAGGACAGCAGCAGTACTGTAGTGGTTCCACCAGAGTCGCCGCAGAGTCAACCTTCGATGAGTCTTTCTCCAGGTCCTTCCATCCAGCCTGCTACTCCAGTGAAGATGACCTCCAGGGGCTGTGAGTTCCAAAGTGCCTGGGAGATTTAGAGACTAATATTAAAAGGGCATAATAAACCCCTTTTAGAACTGAAGCCAGTCTATCCCTGTGATGTCCTTTAATGTTTCATGTGGTGTTCAGAAAACAAAAGACATGTTATTGAGTTGTGCATGAAAAAGAAAAAAGCAAAATAATACAGCAAATGTTTATTTTATATTGTTACTGTGCAATGCATGAAAAAAAGGGTTTATTTTATATTTGTATATTGAAAAGAAAGAAGCTAAAACCTAAAGCCAGTAGTGCTAAGATAATACAAAATGTATTGTTTTTCTAAGAGGGGAGATGTTGTGAGGTTTGTTCCCCTGCATTTACCATACCTGTCGAGGACTGACCACTAGGGGGTCAGACGTTTAATGTTTTTCAGAAGAAATTTGTCTGTACCTGCTACACGTGTTAAGCTGCCGTTGAGATTAAAAAGCAGTGTTATGAACGACAGTTGGTCTTATCTCTTCGCACATGACCAGACAGGTATGGTCACCTTTCTAAACTTTTATGATTTTTATATTAAGCAGTTTTAGTCTTTTTATTAAGTTCATGATACTTGGTTATTTTACAGTTTTTATACTTTTATGTCATTAGTTTTATACTTCTATGTCATTGATTTTTATACTTTTATGAGATTGTTTTTTATATTTTTATGTCGTTTTTTAAACTTGTTTGAGGGTCTTATTTTTATCCTTAGGTCTTTTACTTGTTTTGTGTATATTGTGGCAAATGGACCTTAAGTCTGTTCTTCTTATAACCATCAAGAATAAATACCCCTCCATGCCTCCCTGCTTTCTGGCTTTGGGGGTCCCATGGCGGTCCTGCTGGTCCTGGCCTGGATGGCGGTTGTGATCGCCCGGGGAGCGGTTGTTCTCTATCCCCTGCCATGCGGGTGTTGGGGGGGTTCTGGCTGCCGCTGCTGCTGCGGCGGGGGTCTTGGTGTGGGGATGGCTGGGCACTCTCCCTCCTTCTTTTTACATTCCATCATCCATTTTAAAAGAACATAAACACTCACTTGAGCACAGGTGTTAGCTCACCCTTGCACAAATAGTTTGCATGATTTAATGAATTCTTTCACACTAGTTGGTTTGAATGCATAGATATGCGTGTGTGAACATTATTTGTATTGTGTACATGTTGGCATGTGAACGTTTTTGGAGCCAACAGGTATGTTTTTGTGGCATTTGGGTGTGTGTGTGGACAGGCCCCGCCTTTATAGACTTGTAGTATATCTGAACTTCACTGTACTGAGTATAACCATCCAGCAACTTGTTGCTTTATGCTGCTTCATGCCCCCCTTCTATAATCACCCTTCTATCCCCCCCTCTCTCTTCTTCCCTCCTTTTCTTTTCCATCCGGTCCAATAAAAAAGATTTTCAAATATGATTCAAATGAATAAAGTTTGGCCTTGATTACAAAAGGGGTTTATTCAAACATACCTCTGGTTTTTCAGAAGATTCATAACCCCTGTTGATAAAATAAAATATATCCAACACAAGAGGGCTTCAGCTCTAGTGTGTTTGCCCAGCTGTTGGACAGGACAAGTAAAAAAAAAAAAAAAAAAAAAAAAGAATAAACACCCTTTGCCTAGATTCCACTTTTACCCCACTCCATGGAGCCTCCATTTTCACCAGATTACATCTGGGAAATGCCTACCATCTAGTGCATATGAAAGAAGGGGATAAATGGAAGACTGCCTTTAAAACACTGCTTGGTCACTTTGAAGACCTGGTCACGTCCTTTGGCTTAAGCAATGCCCCGCTTTGTTTTTGTAGCCCTCATAAATGATGTGCTCCAAGATTATTATTACTTGGACAACATCCTTATATTTTTAAACATGTCATTTCATACATGAAACATGTCCTTTAAGTACACCATTGACTCCTGGAGAGCAAACTCTTTGTCAAGGCAGATAAATGCCATTTTCACTCCAATGAGGTCAGTTTCTTGGGTTTTGTTATTGGAGCAGCCCAAGTGAAGGAAGACCCTGAAAAGATTGTAGCCGTTCAAGATTGGCAATAGCCTGTGACTCGTAAGCATTTGCAAAGATTTCTGGGTTTCGCTAATTTCTTTAGACGATTCATAAGGAATTTCAGTCGAGTGATTGCACCCCTAACCAAGCTGACCTCAAGGGCAAAACTTAACTCCAAATGCAGAGGTTGCTTTTCTTCAGCTCTAACAGCTCCTTTCGTCAGCTCCTGTGTTATGACAGCCAGATCCCTCTCAGCAATGTGTTGTGGAGGTGGACGCTTCTGACAGCGGCGTGGGAGCAGTCCTATCACAGAGGTATGGACCAAAGAACTGTTTGCATCCATGTGCATTTTTTTTCTCATTGACTATGTCCTGGAGAGAGTAATTATGATGTGGGAAACAGAGAACTGCTCGCTGTTAACTGGCCCAGGAGGAATGGAGGCACTGGTTGGAAGGAGCAGAAGTACAATTCTTATTGTGGATGGACCACACATATATCCAATCTGCCTAGTGTCTGAACCCCCCCAGGCCAGATGGGCCCTTTTGTGTGCCAGATTTAGCTTCTGCCAAATTTATCGCACTGGGTCGTGTAACAGTAAACCTGATGCTCTCTCTCGCCAGTTCTCTGAGCAAGGATCCTCACCAGAACCTGAATTATATCACCTACCTGTGCAATTGTGCCAGTGACCTGGGAGATTGAAAACATCATCAAAGAGGCACAACACACACTCAATCAGATCCATGTACTGGGCCCCCTAATCAAACTTTTGTTCCTGACAGTGCCAGTTTCAAAGTCCTAGAATGAACTCTGTCCTTGGTTAAGCACCTCTTCTGGTGGCCCACCATAGATAAGGATACTCCTGCCTGTCAAGCCTGCACCAGGGTCGAAGTGTCCCACTCTAAGCCAATGGATTTTCTTCAACCTTTGTCAATCCTAGAACGACCCTGGTCCCACATTCCAGTGGACTTCGTTACCAGACTTCCACCTTCTCAAGATAACAGTCATCATAACAATTGTGGACCAATTCTCCAAAGCAGCTCACTTTGTCGCCCTGTCCAAGTAACCAACTGCTAAGGAGACTGCTGAACTGACAACAGACCATGTGTTCAGGTTACATGGCATTCCTAAGGACATTGTGTCAGACCGAGGTACCCAATTCACTTCACAGGTTTGGCGCTCCTTTTGTGAAGCCCTTGGGGCCACCGTTAGCCTGTCCTCTGGCTATCACCCACAAACCAATGGGCAGACCGTGCGCACTAACCAAGACCAGGAAACGGAAAAGAACTCATGCAGCCCTCCTCAAAGCACCATTATGCTGCCCAGGTAAGTCTGTTTGGCTCTTCTAGAAACATTCCTCTGAAAACTGATTCTAACAAACTGTCTCCTCTGCCCCTTTAGCATCGAACCTGTTATCAGTCCCACTGCTGTGCATCTGAGACTGCCTTCAACCCTTGAGACAAAAATGGCTTTTCATCACCTCAAACATGAGGAGTCAAAGATCTGCTGTTCAGAGCAGATTCAGGGAAACTTGTCCTTCATCCAGCAGATTTTACTGTAGTGGGCCTTTGCTGTCTGATTTTACAGAACCAGTGAAGAACTAGGCAAACTGAACAAAATACTCCTCTTCTGAGACAGTTGTACTGATAGCTGTGTACTGATACTTCAGACAGATGGAAAAATCTTTGTGGTGACATTAAATGTTCTTCAAATATAAAGTTAAATTTTACTGTTATTTCACCACTTTATTTATCTTAGCTTTAGTGTTTTACCGATAAAGCTCTGTTTTATTCTTTTTTCAGAATCAGAATGACTCAAAGCATTTTCATTTTTTTTTACCTCTGACAACATTGCGGATGTTGTGTTTTCACCTGCATTTGTTGTCTTTTGGTCTGTTGGACCGACAAACTATAGCAAAACATAGCCATGCTATGAGTGCAAAGTACTGCCAGGGCAAACAGGGGACTCTAAACAACAACAACGTAACCGCTATCTGCATTTTCTTTAAATTGAGAAAAAAAAATCCAGTTTGGTTGTCTACTCAACACCATCAACCCCCCAAAAAGTAAACAAAAAAGCCAAACACTTGAAAGATTCATTAACCTGCTCTTTTTTGATGAAAAAGTTGGTAATGTTGCTTGTGTTCTGGAGTTCTTGCAGAAGACCTAACGGGTCCAGCTTCATGTCGATCCTGATGAAAAAAAAAAGACATGGAAATATCCCAGAGTGTGATGCTGAGTTGTGCTTTTATCTCAAGTTGCATTAATTACTGTAATGCCGTTACTGTAACACCATTACTGCTCATGTTCTGACAAGGACCAGGGAGCAAACCCATATTACACTGATCTAAAAATCATTGCTTTGGTTCCCCAGGTCTTTAGGATAGGTTTTAAGGTACTTGAGGGCCGCAGAGTATGTGAATATTTTTAAAAGCAGGGTCAACACATATTTATTCAACTTCAATTATAATTGATGTCCTTATTGTTTTGTTCTCCCCTTTTAGACTCTGTATTGCGCTCAGCACATTTTTTGGTTTCCTATTTATTTCCAATTTATTGTATTTTAATTAATCCTACATTATCACTTGCCTATCCTAGGCACTTTAACATTGGAAGTTGGGTTATCTAGACCCACTAGACAGTGCGCTGAACCTTTTTCTTCAATGATTTGTGAACCTCACTGGTGTCCATAGATTACCTGAAATCTTTCCACCTTTATCCACCTTTGTCATGGTAGGGATAACACACCAATGTAAGAGAAGGGTTATTTAAGATAGCACTAGGGTCAAATATTTATTTTAAACCCAGTGTTTTCTCTGTGGGAGTCGTCTGCATCGACACAGCCAGGTCCCGGATGTAGCAGCCAGACACCCCACCCCGCCCCACCCCCAGGGTAGCAGCCACACATCCCGGGTGTAGCTGCTGCCTCCTGATCCAGATGGCTCCCTGTGTTCCCTTACTGGTTCGTCTGCCCAGCAATGTATAAGGCTTTCTTTGTAATTTATGCTTATGTGTGTGCTTTTATATGCTTATTATTTAACCCTTGTGCTATCTTAGATGACCCCACCCTTGCATTGATGTGTTCTCCCTACCATGACAAAGGTGGATAAAGGTGTAAAGATTTAATGTAATCCATGGACACCAGTGAAGATCACAAATCATTGAAGAAGAAAGGTTCAGCGCACTGTCTAGTGGGTCTAGATCAGTGTTTTTCAACCAGTGTGCCGCGGCACACTAGTGTGGGTGACCGTGGGAGATGGTCAAGTGTGCCGTGGGAAATTGCCCTCATTAACTGATTTAACAACATTTTCCATCTCCAGGATTTCAGTTCTTTGTTCATCCCTACAGGTCCTGATAAAACACTAAGAAATTGGGAATATAAAAGATCGTAAAATACTTTTTTCTTTGTGTTTATTTGATTCTATAAAATACATTTTGATAACGGTACCACGATTTAGCCGCAGCTTCAGCTGTGTTAGGGAAATTTCCGCCCCTTTAACTGTCTCCACCAATCAATCTTGGGATCTTAATCACATGTAATCAGTCTGACCAATCACAAGTGGTTAAAGTCTTCACTTCCTTGTCCTGAATTCTACTGGAAAAGTCTCTCAGTTCTAAGAAAAATACCAGCAAAAGCTCGTCTTTAGCGGTGTAACTTTCCACAGAATCCGGTGTCAGACCGTGGAACAAGTGAACAAAACAATTAAACTCAGAGACGCTAGTCTCTCTGTGTTCGGCGGATTATTGAACTTCATCTCCCATGATGCATTTGGTTAAAGCGTGTGTGAGCGTCTGGGCACACGACTCTCTCCTCTTAACGTCGTGAAACCACAACGACCACAAATTAAACAGTTTTTAAATCTTTTAACGTAACTTTTATCACATCTTAAAAAAACAGCTGCAGCTTCCAGCTTTTCTGCCACAATTATCACAAAAATGCATGTGAGATTGTGGAAGGGCTGTAGATCAATACAGACCGAGTTTCTCCTTATTTTTTTTTTTTTAATGCCGGTGTGCCGCGGGATTTTTGTCAAGGTTGAAGTGTGCCCTGGCTCAAAAAAGGTTGAAAAACCCTGGTCTAGATGACCCAATCCCAATGTTAAAGTGCCTAGGATAGCACATGGGTTAACACCTATGGACGAGTGCAATATTGTCTTTAAACGTTTTTTAATTTTTATACTATTTTCATTAAGCACTTTGTGCTATAGTTTTTGTTATACTAAAAGTGCTGTATAAAGTTTCTTTCAATCTTGTTTGATTTTTGCTCATGCCAATCATGAAGCAAGGACTGACCTTAACCCATGGTCTGCAGGGTTGTCTTCTGTGGGAACATTGTGCCAGTGACCTGGACTTCTGCTCTGACGAATCCTCTGAACCCTATTGTGGACATGGAAATAAAAGTGTTTAGATTTACTGCAGATATACTGTACACAAAGACCACTTTGCTGTCTGCATAGAACTTGGTGGAATCCAGTTTCAAGTTGAGTTAACCACCAATCAACTTAGACATTAGCCAAGACTGCGGCACATAGCCTGAGGCTTCGAATTGTTTTTTGGTCTGTAAAACAAATCCAACATGAATTTGTCCATGGTCCTGCAGGACCCTCAGTTTTGCAACTGCTCATATAACCTTAGTGGATGTATCAGAGAACAGGCACATCTCTGTGTTGGTAGCCTTTGCCTGAACAGTTGCTATATAAGCTCTGCCCACATGAAGATGTCTCCGGTCATTGAGTGGGTTTTGCCAGGTTTGCCATTTACTGAATGTGTCTTCCAGTAGTTGTGCGTCCCAATCAGACAGCCCAACTGTAAGTTTCCTAGGATTGAGACCGGATCCAAGAAACCCAAAGTTTGTAGTCAATGTTGAAGGGATGCGGTGCAAATGTTAATCTGTCAACATTGTCTTCTTTTGCATCTTCAATGATTGCTTTCCTAAGAAAATGAGACAATAGATAGCTACAGGAGGACTTGGGCTGTTGCCAAACACATGCCCCTTCCTTCTATTGTATGGCTTCTTTTGTTCAATTGTTGTCTTTAGATCTTTTGATTCATACTATAGCTTTAAAGAAGGTTTCATATTTAGTTGAAGACACTTTCTTGTTACATTCAGTGTGATTGAACACAGTTTTCACCAGCATTTCCTTTCATGCTTTTCTAGATTCAGAAATTTTTTCAAGCTTATTTATAAAAAGCTTGAGGAGGGTTGAATGAAAGATGAGCAGCCATTTTCAAACACAGCTGTTTTCAACAGATTGACAGTTGGTTTGTGTACCTTCCCCAAGAAGACGTCTCTTACTAGCACCCAACCTAGTTCTAGACCAGGGGTGGGCAATCATGGTCCTTGAAGGCCGGGGTCCTGCAGGTTTTAGATGTTTCCCTGTTTCAACACACCTGATTCTAATTAACACTTGTTGGAATAATTGTACATAAGTTGTCTCATATGTACTCTGAACTATTAAACTATTCACCTATTAAACTATTGTGTGACCATATACGGTGAAGTGTTTGTGTGAACTGTTTTTTGCAAGAACTTGTTTTCCAGGAAAGTGGAAGAAGATTCTGTGACCGCAGCACATTTGCTCAGCAATGACCCGTTGACAGCGAGCTATCTTCACAAAACAGGAAGCACGCCCTAACCATAAACGGCTGAAGACAGCATAAAACACAAACAGATATGTCAAGTTAGATTCCTGGCCTGTGTGGGCTGCTGTGTCCCCCACCCCACCCCCATCCCTCAGAGCAGACTGCGCATATTGTAACCTAGGGAACGCCCTGAGATCAATAAATATAGAGGGATCTGCGGAATATGTTTCAAAGCGGTTGTAGATTGTAACTGAACATATGTCTGTACGCTCTTCTCAAGTGTAAGGTACCTTCATTTCCTGTTGTCTTTCTTTTCTTACACAGTTTTCTGATGTTGCAGGTTGTTTGAACCCAACAACACTCTCCGTCACAACATCAAGGTCTGCACAACTCTGTTGCACTCTTATGTCTCTCCCTAGAAACGGGAGGATCTTAGTAGTTTTGTCGAGGTCTGGAATGTGTTTCATTACCCTGACAAGATGTAGGTAATATATTTGGAGTTGGGATTTCGGACCAGTAGTCAGGTATATTGTTACACTGAATAAGTGGTGGGAGAGGTATTCAGCTTCTTGGCCAGATGATTCCATTGAGCCAGGACATGTTCCCAGACAATAAGAATATGGTTCACTGCTGCTTGAAAAAACTGTTCCCTGCTAGTAATTCTGGTCCTGCTTGTGATACTGTTCGGGCCGAAGCTTGTTGAGGAAAAAATCTCATAATGGGACTCCTTGTGCCTTTAAATGTAAGGATCTCAGACTTTACATACGAATTCCTAACCTGGTTGGTTCTAAGTCAAGTGCTCCCCCTCAAGCTCACTAATAGCACCCCCTTGTGGTGATACATACTAATAAAGAAAGCATCGTGTTTATGAATGACGTGCTTGCGTGGTGACACTTTGACCATAGAGATGTACGAGTAAAGTAGAAGTGGTGATATATGAGTACACCACTGCTGCTCTGAAAAAAAAAGTTCTAGAATAGTAGAGAGTTCCGGACTTGGCATGTCTATAGGACACTGTGTGGATTTGTAGGAGTGAGTTATTGTGCTGCAGAAATAATGGTGTTGAGCCAGAATTACCATCAAGCTAACAAACTGAAACCAAAGCTGCCAAGCACTGTTTCGTACAACGGTGGAAATGAGTATTCTGTTGAGTCGATCTTAATCTGTTGGACCCGTGTTATGGCCATTAATATTTATCAAAAGGAGAATAGATTTAACATGAAAAGAATAATTTACGTCTGTTTTCTATTTGCTGTGGCTCTCGTACCTGGTTTCAGGAGGGTTGGTGATGTCATGGGACATGTGATCAGATAGTCCTCTGAGGCGATACAGAGCTGCTATGTTTGGTGTAAGGTCCTCCAACTCGTTTTCTTTCACCTCTGGAACACGAAAAACATGTTTGCTGCTTTACTGGAAATGAGTCAGGTTAAAGGTCAACCCTCCATTCCTGACTCCATGAGACTGTCCAGTAGGACGTTTCTTACCAAATTGTTCAGTCAATTCAGGAAGGCTGAAGATGATCAGGAGAACCAGAATCCTCTTCCTCTGTCCCGCCATCACCATAGAACAACTAAAACAGGAAAGAAGGAACTGCAAATGTTGTAAATACAATCAAAATTTGAAAAATATCAACAATTATTGTAAGGAAAGCTTTTTAAATACATAAACATTGTTCTGCTCTTTTATAAATACAGAAAATCCCACAATCTTCCTGAAAGGATCTTAAAACAGACAAACATGACAATAACTTGATGAAAATAAAAATATTTGTCTTCAGGATGGGTACTTTATTTTCTTTATTTTTTTATTTTCAGAATTAATAAAGTGATTGACTGAGCAAGTTGTGAAACTAAAACTGAGGGTCAGATCCCCGCCTGGCATCCAGGTGGGCTCAGCTGTCACCTGTACAACGTCATCACCTTCATAAATTACAGTTCATTTCTACTTGTATGAGTTTGGACTTATTACTCCAATTGAATAAAATATTTTTCCATCTTAATTTACTATTTATATATATATATAAAACATTTGTCTTGTCAGGGCCTACATTTGTAAATCAAATGTGTTCCCCTGCTGAGGAACATCAAAAATAGATTTACTGAATTTCCCTATGGGGATAAATAAAGTTGATCTTAAAGTTGATCTTAATGTTAGAAGCTACTGTAACTTAACAATAATTTCAAGCATCAGCCAGCTTTATTGTCTAAATGTAATTTTTTCTTTAACTCATTCCCCTTATGTCTCCTGCTGCATGTCCGTCCACCATCAACAGAGTCAACTTCTGCTTTCACACCTGAAGGTTTCTCACCTGTTCCTCAGCAGAGACACTTGTTACAGAACCAGTCCGAGTGCAGGTTCAGTCCAGGTGCAGAACTGGTCTAACTGCAGGTCAGGTCCAGAATTGCCTGCTTCATCAGATGTGATCAGATTTCAGACTCGTCTCAATATTCACTAGCACTTTCAGCTGCTGCTAGTTTCTTTCGGAAACTCTCCAGTGTTAACTGTAATTAATTTCCAATTTATCAACGTTGCACCACAGCTACCGGCACATGTTTTCTTTCCGTTCTTGTCTGGTGGTCAGCACAAGCCGACAGTTAAAATAAAAGGGAGTTGGAGGAGGAAGAAGTGGGTGGGAGTTGCTTTTGGACTTCACATTTCCCTGGAGTAAGATGACAGTTTTTTTCTTTTTTTCTTTTACAATTGATTCAGCTTCTAACACGTTTTGTGTTTAATAAACCATGTCCAACAGACCAGAGAAAAAGTGAAGCTTATGTTTGAACAAAGATTAATAATCAATAATTCTTCAAAGCAGATCAGATGTTCTTCCATATGTAAACCTGCAGTTCCTGATTGAGTTAATCTCAATAAAATTTCATGTTAAAATATCCAACTTTAGATTTCTAATTCCCTTGATTGCAAGACTAAAATGTGCCTGCGAACACGAAGCTGCGAGACTCAAGCTGCTCTGCTCAGAGACACGGTTCGCTTGTGTGGAGCAGCAGGTTCATTCTAACAGCCACAGATCTTTCTAGGTGGGTTATGGGAAAATATCTCTGTAAACATAACAAACAATAATGTCAGACACAACTTATGAAGGAAAAGAACTTTAGGTTACAAAAGCAAACATGAAATGAAAATATCTAGAGCCAGACCAGATCTGGACACTATGTAGTTTGTCCAACTGGGGCTACCGTGGAGTGACATTATCCTCAGTCAAAAGGACCCCGAACGGTTATTGCAGGCCGAATGGTTACGGTACCTACACCAGGTGTAACATGGTATTTAATTTACACGAAAACACTAAAAACCAAATACCACTGCTTAGAAGTGGTATAAATGGTACAAACTAGAAACTTGGGAGCTGCAAACAGGGAAATATCAAACTATGGACCAGCACAGGAGGAAGGGATAGACAGGACTTAAATACATACAGACAAAAAAGACACAGGTGACAACAATGAGGGCAGATGGGACCGAAAGTACCCCTGTGTCCGAATTACCGCACTAACCCCTATATAGTGCACTATATAGAGTTTCAGTAGTTAGGGATTAGGGTGGGAATTCGGACACAGTAAAACTAAAAAACAACAACAAAACAGGAAACCTTTAAAAATAAAACAGGAAACAGAACTGAAATAAAACTAAAACAAAAGCACGGAAACATAAACTGTGACACTTATCCCATTGGCAGATTTGGTTTTGCTTATTTTAAAAGAAAAAAAAATATGCTAACAGGGTAAGAATCTTTGTCTTTTTTCTAAGGGGCCTGTTTTTGCAGCATGTGTTTTTGAGGGCTTGATTTTGAGTTTTGTGCTGAGAATTATTTCCCATTTCCATAACTTTTTCAGAATTGTCTCCAAACAAAAACTGCATTAGATTTGTTTACAAACATTTTCCTTTATTTCCCTCGAATTTTTGAAAGTTTTTATTTTAGTTCACAGTGATCTACCACGTATACATGTTTTCTTTCAGTTCCTGTCTTGTGGTCAGCACAAGCTGACTGTTAAATTAAAAGGAGGTTGGAGGAGAAAGTGGGTGGGAGTTTCCTTTTAAAGATATCAGTTTTTTTTCCCATGGATCTGCTTCTTAAACAGGTTTTGTGTTTCGTAACCAATGCCCAACTTTCGTAGCTATTTTAATAGACATCAAAGTTCCTCAAAGCAGATCAGATGTTCTTTCATATGTAGACCTGCAGTTCCTGATTGAGTTAATCTCTAAATTTTGATGTTAAAATATCCAATTTTAGATTTTTAATTCCCTTTGATTGCAAAATTAAAATGTGTTTAGAAGTAACATCAAGTTCGACAAAACTTTTTCCATTTACCTTACTATCAGAATTTACTCCAAACGAAATCTGCATTAGATTTGTAGACAAACATTTGCTTCTGTTTTCTTCTGTGTTTTGAACGTTTTTGATTTAAATGATCTAAAAACATAAATCCTTAACACATCGAAAAGACAGAAATAGCAAATATGTGGAGTGTTACGGCTCGTAGGACTCGGATCCACGGGATTTGGAAGCCAAAAGATTTCATTAACAAAAATCCTCCACACGTAGTACAGAATCATGGGGTAACCGACAGGACTAAACAGGACACTGCAACAACAAAAAACACAAAGACAGAAACCTAAATACCCAAACACACAATGTGAGTGCACAGAGGGAGGAGGCTGTTGCCCAGCCTTTATCATGACATGGAGAGACACTGCCATGTTTATAAGAGGCAATTGGAAAAACAGTCGTGAAGGATAAAACCTGGCTGTTGAGGAAAATTGTGATCTCTCTTTCTAATTTGGTCATTTATTCAGATTTATGTTTGAATTGAAATCCACTCTGCTAAAACAGTTAAAGGAACAAAGTACACAACCATTTTTTTGTTTTGCTTGTTGAATTATTTTGCAGGCAGAGAATGGGACACTAATGGCACATCCTGCATGGAGTAAGCCCAGCTGTTAAATATGGAAGCATAAGCCTTTTATTCAGACACCTCTGATCCCATCAACACGATTTCTTAATGCATCTTCCGCAGGCACAATTGGGAATAAGGAAAGCTTTTATTCTTTTGACATAGTTCTCAGTGAAAATGACCTGGTTTGTTGAAAATGAAGCAAGGAGGATAAAAATGGTTATTTAAATGATAAAACATTTAACATCATAAGACATTTCTATTGAAGACTCTCCAATAAAAAAAAAGACAACTTCCTTTCTAAATGGAGTAAAAGGATAATTCTTCAGCTGAGAAAGCAGTGTCATGGTCGAACTCTATGGAGACCCAGATGCTGGAACCCGGAAGAGACTCAGGAGACGAGGCAGAGTCAGAAGTTTTAATCTGAGAGGGGAGATTAGAGTCGTGGGCGAAGCGGAGCGCCGAGGACGGCGTAGACAGTCTGTGACGAGGTGGAGCGCCGAGGACGGCGAGCACAGCTTGGAGTGAGTGGGGGAGCCGAGGACAGCGTAAACAGCCTGTGACGAGGTGAAGCGCCGAGGACGGCGAGCACAGCTTGGAGGCAGAGGTGGAGCCGAGGACGGCGTGGCAGGAACGAGGCGAGGAACCAGCGTGACCAGTGGAGAGTTGACCTGAAGGCATGAGACAAAGAGTAAGTACAAGCTTGATAACTAGAGCGAGAGTTACTTAACTAGAGGCCAGGCGTGATCACCGGAGTGAGTATAACGGACTGGCACTGGATACTTGAGAGGATCTCCCTTATGAAGGCTGGCAGGGGATGAGGAGATGAAGGTCAGCTGGTTCCAATCAGCAGAGCAGGTGCAGGAGCTGAGGGAGGGGGAGGTGAGCTGACAGGCACCGTGACAAGCAGATACTTTAACTTAATTTAATTCATTTTAGAGATCCCATCAAAATGCAACCACAGCTGAAAAAAAGATCTTTATTTTCAAGGTAAATCCCTAAAAATGTGTGAAATGGGTAAAAAAACAGTACATTAAATGCTAATAAGTTGGATATATTGATTTGATTTGATGTATTGATTGATTTCAAGCATTGTAGTCAAAGCAATAAAGAATGTACACATTTTTATCAAACTCATTACAGAAATGATAAAATGCATAAATTAAAAAAACAGAACATAAAACAAAAAAAGACACGTAGATCACATTTGCTTAATTTAAAACAGCGATCCTTAACTAAAGTCAAGTAGAGCTTGATTTATTGCTTGAAAAGGACTGGGAAGAACAAATCTTATATAATCCCAGCCCTGAGTTAATTCATTTATAGTTTTACAGTTTTCATAATCCGGTTTTGATCCAACAGATTCTTTTCAAGAAACAAAATCCAGTGCCTAGTGATTCATGATATTAGTAAACAGTAACGTAACCATTATGCATTAATCGGTGATTATCATTAGAACACATGATCACATTAAACCAGTAATTTTTGGTACACATTGCAGATCAAGTAAACAAATTCAATAGCTTCTTGATTGTAATTAAAATATTTCAGTAATCATTATTGCACATTAGTTGTGATTTAAAAAACTTTGATTATTTTACCACAATCAAGTTCACACATGTATTTGGAATTACTCAAACACCTGTTGATCCTTAACTCCTCTTATCTTTACATCGTGAAATCAGAGTTTCTTTCTAAATTGTCTTGAATATTTGGATATTTGAACATTGTTTGAGCTCATTACTTAACCTGTTCCAAAGTTTAGTGCCACACACTGACACACAGAAACCTTTCTTTGTTGTTCTTATCAATTTGATCTTGAAGTTCCTACATCCCCTCAGTTTGTAGCCTCCTTCATTTTCTAATAACTGTTTTGGATATTGAGTGGTAACGATTTCCCACTAGCTCTATAGAAGTTGCGAAGTGTAAAAATCAACAAGGTCATACAGTTTTAAAAGTCTGGATTGATAAAATAAATTGTTTGTATGATCAAGATAGCTTTGTTAAAGAAGTGAAAGATTTTTTAAAAATTACAAATTAAAAAAAATAACAAGAGCAAAGCTGTAAAAAATCTAATATAATGACAAAAATAATGAAGGAATTGGGAGTTATTGATCATAACAAAAGTTGGTTTTTGTCACTTTTCTTGCATCCTCTGTGTAAAAACAGTGAAGATTAAATGTCTCATTTGTTTACAAAACCTATGGCATGTATGTTACAATAATATGACAACAAAAGAATAGAAAACTTCTACAAATTGGGGGGAGGGGGTCTGGGTCCATAGCGGGTCATAGAGAGGGGCTGCTGCATCTCAAAGGGAGTGCAGGTGTGTCTAGTTCCCTTGATGCTCATACAACATTAGCTGTTATTAAAATTAAATGAATATGCCTGTTCAAAAACATGTACATGAACATTTTCTCTCTACGGGTCTACCGAGCGGTCTAAGACCATGCCATTTTGATTTTGTGCGGGTCACCTTTGTGCCCCATGCAGGTTAGACCGTGTTTCCCCTGCAGACAGCCTGTCTCCACCCGTAAGGACAGTTGAGACTAAGGCTTTTACTGTTGGTGTTTTCATGTGAAAATGTTCTTTAACTCAAAGTTTTTTCTGTGTTTTTATTAACACTATTTCCATTAAAATGGTGGACCAGTCCAAAAGACAAAAAAACAAAAACAGAACATCTTTGATTTTTAGCTTTCTGTTTCCACTAAAAGTGACCATTCACATCTCCTCTATTGCTTCCTCTGAGGTTCACTTCCTCATTCCACAGAAAGAGGCCACTTCAGACCCAGACTCCCCTCTGCTGAAAAGTCTGAAACTTTAGCTGTGAAGCGAACATATGGCCTTTTCTTCACAGTGGGTGTGGGTGTCTTCGCTTGAAAAAAAAGGGAGATTATGAAATGGTAACAAGATGGGAGGAAGATGGAAAGCAGAAGATAGGAGATCAGATAAACTGCTGTGTGTGGATGTCATGGTTAGACTGTCAAACCCTGTAGAATCTCTGTCTAACAGTGTGGTGGACCGAGCAGTAAAGGACAAGGACAGCAAAATAGTTTTATCAAAAATTTTCTAATTTATTTTACAAAGGTGTAGATGGGCAAAAATGGGCCCTTAAAAGAGGTCAAAGTAACAAACTTAACTCAAGCTTTTAAATGTAACAGAGGACAACTGAACAAACAAACTTAATCAAACTGACCTTTCTAATTGGAAACACAAGGGAACATATATAGTGGCTGATCAAACCAACTAGACACACAAGGGGGAACTTAAAATGACTAAGACAAAATACATCAAACAAACTAAACTAAAGTCCAACCTATAGTACATTAGCATACACAAATGAATGAAAATAAAGAACATCAAAATAGAAACTAAAGTAAAGAAACACAGACAGAGTTCCTTGTCCACTGGGCGATGGTTCAGTCCAATTAGCTGCCTGCTGAATATAAGGCCTCTGCTGACTGGCATGCATTGTTGTGTCAGGCCTGACTTGATGGTTCCAGCAGCAGATGGCAGCAGCAGCAACAATGGTTCCCATTAGCACTGGTAACTCAAAACATGACATCAAATTAATAAAGCAAATAATAAAGTAAACTGAAACATGTTAATAAATATTATCAAATGTGTGTTATTTTTGAAAAAGAAATCTAAAAGTATATGCAAACAATAAAGTGAACAGATATATAGGGTGTGGTGCAGGAGGTTACTGCCCTGATGGTGTGGCAGCGTAGGCAGCCATCACAAACAGTCAGGAACAGAAAGTGGAGATCCAGAGAAAATGACTTAAACCTGACACTTCACACTTCATTAGCAGCAAACAAAGACCAGACTGGATCAGCAAAACCCACTTCCTGTTCTGTCAACTAAAACATACATAAAAATGAATCCATATAGAATTAAATTCTGCATTCATCTCAATTAATAAACAGTGACCTTAGAGTCAAAGCTTCTCAGAGACGGAAAAGGATGAAGTCAAACAGGAGGCTGGTTTTTACCCAGGCTGATATGATTCCAACACCCCCAGAAGTAAAGTATAGCCCTCATTACACTGATGGGTAGATACAGTCCATTTCACAGGCTCACAGTATTCTAAAATCATTTAGGAGGAAGCTGCAATGATGTCCTCTCCTTCACTACCTCCTTATTCTCTCATCCTGACAGTATTTTTCGTCACATGTGTACCCCCTATCCTTGGAGAGCTGCAGAGGAGCTGTGAGTGCATCCTACTAACCTCTACCTCTTTATTTTCTTGTCATTTGCAGAGTAAAACAGGAACTGTGTTTGTTTTCCAGCTGGGATGAGTCTGCTGGTCTCAGGCTGAATAAAATCTGCAATCTGCAAAATGCAATGATGATTTGCGATAGTTTTGCTGACACCAAAAGATTGTATTGGTCAAATCAAACTAAATTCTTTTGTAAACCTGAAACTTTCAAGAAATCAGGAGCTTGTTTTTTTTCACCTCTACAAATGACCAAAAAACAAGAAGAAATTGATGTAAAAATCCTACAAAAAACACACTGAAAACTGATTTGTCTTTTATTTTGAAGTGTTTCCTCTTTATTGCAGTGGTACCTTAACATTGTGTTTTTGACCAAATTTAAAAAATATATATATTTTCAGAACTAGATCACTCTTGCATCACTCTCATATGTGACATTAGGACACATATTTACCAATGTTTGATTCTTTCTTAAACTTATATTTCGCTTTTTAATTAACTTATATTTCACTTTTTAATTTGTTTTATTAATAATGATGCTTTTTAATTTGGAATTCATTTAAATGTTCTTATTCATAGCATTTTAGACCTGAAGGGGATGTTCTTTTAGTTATTCTGAAGTTCTCTTCTTTTTCACTTTCATCAACCTTTCCTCTCTTCCTCTTTTTAATCAACTTAATAAGAGTTTTGATTCATCTTGAAACCCAAACTCATGCCACGTCCTTCCTCACACCGTCCAAGTTAGGTCCACTCATCACACCTCTTCCTCTTGAGCCTTTGCTCTTCTTCTCCACCTTTCTATCCTCCTCTCCCTATCATCGTCTTTGAACTCTTGGGAAGAGCAATGCTTTTCATTTGCTCTGCAGACGAGCCACTTCAGACCAGAACTGACAGCCTCTTTATCAATAGGAGAGGCAAGGGGGCAGGAAGAGCATGGGAACATGTTGGTACTTTAAAAAAGGAGAGAATGAAAGTGTAGAAAAGGGGTCAATCATCGACATGCCCGCAACAACTTATAGGTGCTTTAAGTTTGAAATAAAAGCCAAAACTGGCTTCATTTTGCAGGAGTGAAGCTTTTTATTCCTATTTGTTGCTTTCCATAATGGATATTCTTCTCTGTTTTTGTAAACAGCTTCCTGGTTCTTCTTCTTCTTTTTTTCTTTCACATGCAGACACACATGCAGTGCTGTCCCTCTGGTCATATCCCATTGTTTCCCATGGGTGCAGTGAAACACTATCTGCTTCAGCCACTCTGTTCCCAGGCAGACAGCTTGGTCCTCTGAGATCCCTCCATTTCTCTCCTCTGGTGAATTTCTCTCCCCATGGGGACCAGAAACTAAATATGACAGCTACACCAGAGAGATGGAGAAATATGTCAGACCACTTCAGCCCAAAGGATGATGCTCGTCTCCCCGTCAGGCTCACACCGCTTAGCGAGTAGAAGACAATGGACTGGGTTTGCATGTGGAAAAAGCAGCTGGCAATGTCATGCTGGAAAACATCAATCTGACAGAGTTACACCATGTTTGGAGGTGATATATCAATACTTCTGGGCTGCACTTTTATGTTTTTATACCGAAAGATCATCTAAACATCATCTCATGAAATGAGACAGCTTTAAGATCTCAGTCAGATTCACATTTCTGTGATTCTTTAACGACAAAAACAAGGTTTCTTTAGGTAAAGAATGTCCAAAAAATGGAAAAGAAAGGAAAAATGTACTGACAACCACACAGAGGATATTTTAACACCTCCAAAAACCCACTCTCAGAGGCAGCGTGGATGGGCCCTCACAGACCCCACCACCATGAGATGCTGAAGGAACCGAGTTATTGAAAGGTATAGAAAAATCCTATTTGGATGGCTTTCACAGAGACTGTACACAGAGCTGTAACCATTCAGGAGGTATTATGCTGACTAAGAATCAAACAAGAACCAAATGTTGCAGTTCCTTAAGTGACCACTGGAGACCAAGTAAAAAAAAGTACATGTTTTTTTCTATATCTTTTTCCATGTATTTTCTATTTATGATGATCTCCTTTTGGGGGGATTTTTATATCAGTTGATTTGATTTTCTTGCATTTCCCCAGGGTTTTGTCCACTGGCTTGTAGCTTGACCAATGGAGGAACTCATCAACTACTCTACTTTTTCCCTCCCAATTGCCCATTTATAGAACTCATTTGAGGTGAGCTGAGTAAATTTTGGTGAAAATGCCCAATTTCCCTTTACTTCTTCTTGTCGTTTAAATTGCGGGAGGCACCAATGAAAAGGTGTAATTCCGCCACTTACTGTGTAGGAGTGCGAGTCAGTGTTAGTCAGAGTGGGAAAATACCTAACTAGTCAAGTCTAGTCTTTACTTTCAACATTCAAATTATTATGGGTGACATCATAGATAATCTGTTATGATTGTGTTCCAGCCTCATCCTGGTAATTAGGGATTCTCATTAGCTGTGACACCTTCTGACTACTCTCAGGTGCCAGACTGTTTGGAGTCACAGGCCTTCCTTCCAGCTTTGCTTCAGTTGGGATTTTTTACCCATTTTTCGGCTTTGATCTGTCATCAATCCCTTTATCTCCTTCCCCTGGACCGTTGTTTCCCTTCCTTTTGGAGCGACTATCGTCCCTAATCTGTATTTATGAGATCGTCCTCTGCTGACTGGGAGACCCTCCTGCTGTGTTCCTGACTTCCATGTAGGTTTTTCTATATGAGTCATTAAATCTTCTTACTATCCTATTAAGAGTCTTCTTATCATTTTTTTCTTCAGACAGTCGATGTATATTCAGTCCTATATATAAATGTTACTCTGAAGAAACATCTCCATTACTTAGCTGTTTAAATGTCTTCCTGTCTGAACTGGTTTTTATGCGAGAATTCGGTTCCACTGATCAAATGCTGAAAATTACAAACACACATAAGAAATTCATGGTTTTACCGGATATTTTAATCATGTGACCCAAATAATATTCATCATTCCCTCATCAAGAATCACCCAGATATTTCATTCTACATAGATTTTAACTTTTTTCCTTTACCCACTAGGTATGACAATCATGACTGCAGTTAAAATCTGTTTCACTCAAGGAAAATTGGTTTATAAAATAAAAGTTTTCATTTTTCGTTTTTTTTTTTTAAAAAACGAAAGACCGTAAGACCACGTTTTTACAAATGCACTTACAGTATAACAGAAAGAAGCTTTTTTCTGTAGCTCAAATTGGAAATTCTTGCATATTTTCTTTATTACCCATATGTGTGTCCCGGTCTGTTTGCAGTTTACACACCGGTTATTTGGGGACACTCTTTCCTATAGGGACCACAACCACGGCCTCCAATTGGATATTAGATTTTTTATGTTCAGCACGTCCTATAAATCTACTGCTCACACAGAAAAGTTGAAATATGTAAAAGGGTCAGTAAAATTAATGTTTGAATGGATGCATAATTCAAATGTAAACTACTGTCATTTTTCTAAGTGTATATGCTCTTTTGAGCTGTTAATGCGGTGAGTGCATGTCTCTGTGTGTGCGTCAGAGAGTGTATGTGTTGGACACAGATTGAATCACACTGCGCTGACGTAAGGATGTCCTTCAGGTAACTAGATTTGTCAGATCTCCAAGTCCGGCCATCGGGTGGCGATGGTAAGCGGCTCAGCCCAGTCATGAAGGTCACTGGGAATTTATCCCAGAAGCACACTGGAGAGGATGGGGGTGGGGGGGGGGATGCAGCAGATGGGGTGACACACTAATGACAGAACACTAATAACATGACAGCACAGCGGGGCTCAGTGTACAACATGCTATTAGCATGTAGCGCAGTAGGCTAGCAGAACGATGCCAGACTGTTGGCTCTGTGAAAAGCACATCAAGTATAAATGCGATCTGCGTCATGTGAGGCTGAAAGCAAAAAGAAGGGTGCATAACTGGGGGGGTGAAAAGTTCAGAAGGGGTGATCGGAGCTGAAAGAGATGGTGATGAATATTAGTGGAATTAGTAAGAAATTGATAAGTGGTGTGTCATTCCTGTCTACTTTAGTGTTTAACTAATGTGCAAAGAGTCGCTACCAGAAGAATAGAACAACCTTTCTATCATCTGATCAAGCCGTAGACAATTCCTCCCTGATTACTGGAAACATTTCGATTTGTGAAGGATTTTTTTCATCTTTCACTGATATTAATCCATCTCATTTTGGAGGTTGGTGACCAAGAGGCAGAGCATGTTTTTTTGTACCTGCTGATAAAAATCCAATCTGGAATGAGGCTTTACTCAATTCCTTCCAATCAATAAGAATAAATGGTAGAAACTAACTGTAGAAGATTCCATCTGTCTTTGGTGACACTTTCTGCAGATATTGTTGTGCTTTACAAGAATAGGGCAGGAAGCAATGAATTCTGGGCAGTAAAGGAGAAGATGAGCTCTTCCCAGCTATACATGAGTCCTGTCCACACTTAAACAGCCCCAAACAATCTCATTCCTCAAAGCCAAAAGTGAGCTGGTGAGGAGAAAGACGAAAGCTGATGGGGAAGAGGAGGGGAGAAAAATGACAGGAATAGACAAAGGTTGATTAAATTGGTTTTCAATTCTGGGTGTCTGTGTCTGAAGCTACTGCATTAATTTGCTTCATTACATATTTGAGAGCCAGTGAGTGTATTAAGAGCTGCTGTATATCAAATCAGTGACTGCTCCAAGAGCTCTCTGCCAAAGTAAGGCTCCTGAGTCCATCTATCGTAGCATTTAGAAGTGACTCAGCATAGCCCAGCTTGAAAATGTCTCATTCTTTATGGAAGCGTTTCTGCTTCAGTCATTGCTGCCAGAAAGCTGGCATGATTCTGTCTGCTTTTGGAAGACAGTTTTATGGAGCAGAAAACGCTGCGCTTTATAAATTAAGAAGTATTATTGTGTTATTTTGAAGGCTAAAAAGGGAAGTCTGCTGTTCTTTTTGGATTGAGGAAAAGAAAAGAGAAAAAAAACAGACTGTCCTGTTGCTGGTTTTATTAATTTTATAATTGGTCCGTTTTGCCTAACAAACCCCCTGTCAATGGTTGGTTTATTCAGAACGAGGAAAACCATCTGCATTGCAGGTTTGTCAACACTTTTGATTTGACTGCTCATATATCCAGCTTTGTTTGGTGGTTTTGAAAGTGTGAGAAATCTCTACAATCTTCCATCATGGATGGTTTAAGCTGCTGAACTTTTTCACAACATTCGGTTTATTTCTATTTGTCATTTGGTCTGAAGGGAATCTGATGATCTTTGAATCAGGCAGGTATCTTTTACATGATGCAGTTTCTGGGAGAAATACTGTTCACATGTAACAACATTTGAATAAAGTTTCAATAAAAGGTGTCATCAAGTCCTTAAATAGTAGAATAGTCTCCACACACACACACATACAGCTTCTGACTCTGTTTGCCTGCCACCTGCCCTGACTCGCCTGGATCTTGACTACCCTGTCTCTTCTGTGATGCTTTCATGCCTGTTATCGACCCCTGTTGCCTGCCCCTGATTTAACTTTGTGGACTTTTAGCTGAGCTAATAAACCTGCTGCATTTGGATCCAGACATCTGATTGTTCTTGTGACAAGTGCAGTTTTCCATGCTTTTTTTATTCTACACAGTGCACTGCATTTTGTGTCCTGATTGGCTTTTGACATTTGCAATCCATCTGCTCCATCCCATGTCTCCTGTATGTAATGGGTGCAGTTTGCCAGCGTTACATAAATCTTCATTTTCATTTTATAATACTGGACTTCATTTCCAATTAAGGTTTGAGTGTTTACTGTTTGAGCAAGAGAGAAAAGTGTGAAAATGTTCATGTCTGTCTGAGAAAAATGGGTAAGTGTGTTGAATAAACGACAAAACACTATGCAGTTTTCGTCCTTTTTTTTAGTTTTTTCCTTGTAACTTTTACTAGAATGCAAATCCCCTGAGTGTTTTTTGAAAATCAAAAACAGTGCAATAGTTTATTATTACAGTATTAGTATAAACCAGTGCTTCTGTGCAGCAATAACAACATTAAAGAAATCAGTGTCCCAGTAGAATCTGCACCAATCAACCACAGATAAGGTTACTACCACAGACGACTGGAGGCCTGCACTGTACTGAACTGACCTAATAGTTTTTACTCTTGCTCTCTTAGAAAATACCATTAGTGACAAAAAAGTTAATTAAATCAAGTCATCAAAATTCATGTTCCAACAGTGATTAATGTATTAACTTTCCTAACCAGTGCAGTTCAGCAAACAGTAAAGTGATAAAGACCTCATTCAAACTGCGACTAAACCGGCTGACAGAATCCCAGTATTTAATCACAGTCAGAACACCTGTGTGTTCTGTAAACTCCATACAAGGTCAAGCAAGACTTTACATGTCCTGTGTGTGTGTGTGTGTGTGTGCGTGTGTGCGTGCGTGTGTGCGCGTGCGCGCGTGTGTGCGTGCATGCATGCATGCGTGCTGCTGTCGTTGTTTTCCGTTGTAACTTTATTTTTATTGTAGTTTGTGGTTCACTGATTCAGTTCCAGAAAAATCATCAGTAACAATCTATGAAGGTCGTTGCAAGGACACTGGAAAAATGAAAGAAAACTGAATACTGAAATAGAAATACCACTTTCAAATAAACATGCATTTTCCTTTTTGCTTCATTTGCTGTAAGTCATCAAAAAACTGCACTTTTCTTCAACATTTATCTGTAAATTAATCTTCTCTCTTTGCCTCAGTATAGAATAATAAAAAATACATTTGCCAAAGTATTTAGGACAGATTATTCTGAAAGACAAATTACCTGTTGTCAGATACGGTCTGAGCTTCACTTGCTTCTCCTCAAGACTGAAGCTTTGGCAGTATGAGGCAGGAAATCAGTTAAAAATCAGACTGTGAGGTTTCAGCAGTCATGTGAGGTCACAGATGATTTGTTCTTAATAGCATGAAATGCAGAAACGTTGGCAACATTATGTTAAACAATCATTTAATGTTTATCAGGAGTTATAAATTATGAGCTTTTCTTTTGATGATGTTGGAGGTTTTTCCCACAGAAAAGCAAAAAAGACTGAAATTAAAGAATGGATTCATTGAAAAGATGAAAATCATCAAACGTGTTGACAACAGTGGCTGATGGACGAGGCTTTCTATGAATTTCCTAACATTGATGCAGGAAAAACTCTGTTCCATTAATCAGAAAGCTTTTCAACCAAAACAAATTTGTAAAGTGAGATTGATAAAACATTTTAATGTGTGCTTGTATGACTTTCCTTTTTTGTTTAAAATTTCTATCTTTTTTAATCTGATTTCTTTTATTTTAACTCCATCCTTTTCTTTTTCTTCCTTTTCACTTGAGAGACTGAAATGGATTCCAGTTTCTAATGTTTTTAGTTTCTTCATGCAGATTCAGGATAGAATTCTGAACTTTGGCAGAATATTTTGGAGGATGGGGGTTCCTTTTTTTGCTCGGATCTGTCCTGTTAGAGAATTAAATTTTCCAATCGGTGCTGATGCTATTATTATAACTCATCTAGATATGTTAGCCTTCTATCTGTTATCTTAGATCAAATGTAGTCAACGTAGTCTACAGAACAGATAAATAGGAAGTGTAGATAGTTTTCAATGTAAATAAATCCTCATGATGTGATTTTCCAGGAGACAGACTCAGAATCCAGCCAGATTTTTATCTGATCCGACTGGATCCTTAAACTCAAAGGAAACCATTAGTTGAGGGTTAAGCTTGGAGTTTATCTTCTGCTAACTGACTGGGTAAAAGAAAAGCTTGTTTGTCGTGTCCCCTCTTCTCACAAACAGATGCTTGCCTCCCACCTTCACAGTATTTCTGCCTGTGAATTTGATTTTCTCTCAGCAGCTCCTTCATGTTTCTTTGCTCAGACAGCATTCTGTTTACGGTATGCAGGATCGATGCTCTCTGCTCCGGCTTCCCTGCCCGTACAGCAGATGGAAAGGAGAAGGCTGCGTCAAATTAATCTAAAAAATAGGTAAAAAATCAGCTTATGGAACAGCTTCAACTTTTTCTCTATCAGCAAATATATTGAAAGAAAATAACTAAATTGTTTTGTGGAGGCAAATCCATTTAGTAGAACAGAAACCCCAGAAGAAGGAGGTGTTTCCACACTGAGGTACCAGCTCTTCCTACTGCACCTACAACAACGTGTGTGTGGAAGAACATGGAAATGATGGCATTTTAGTCATAAAAGGTAATGAAGGAGGTGGGATTGCAGTTTTCACGACTTTAAACCATTTCTACAAAGAACTGTAAATGATTACCGACATGAAGCTTCCAGGTCGATCCTAAAGTCAGCCTGGTTGAAGGAATGCATTAATTCTGCTCTAAAAGTAAATCGATTAGCTTTGAATTTTTGTATTTGAGCCAAAGGGAAATTATTAATTGACAATACAGTAAAAAAAATCAATGAAAACCTTTGAAAATTCTGAATATTTCTATATTCTTATAGCAGCAGTACAGGCTGTCTAAATTGATGTTGCCCTCTTTGATTTTATGTTAAATAAAAAAGCAGACTCTTTGTCTGTCTGCATGTGAACCATAAATTTCTTTCAGGAATGACTGAGACAACACAATCTTTCAGCTGACAGTCAGATCTGAGACAAAGAAGAACAACTTCTGCAGAAAAATTCTTCAGTAAATAGGATTCAGGAATTCAACGTTAGATTACTACAATAAAATCAATAAAAGAATAAAATTCTGTCCTTTAAACTAATATTGGATTGATTTTAAATTAAAAGCTAACGTAAAGTCCAGATAAGTAAACCTTTAAATCAAAGGAATTATAAATTCCGTACTAAAGTCTACACTGAGCAAATGAAGAAAATAAAGCGAAGGAGACGGAAATGCAGCAGACAGAGAAGAAAGTTGGATTTTATGCTATATTGTAGAGGACAAACCTCATAAAAAACATAGTATAGCCTATAAAATGTAGAAAACTGTTACATAAAACATTCTACATAAAGCAAACATTGACATAAAAATATGGAAGAAATAATATTTATAAGAAAAAAACACAAATACACAAAATTAGGTATTAAAAACGTATAAAAGAAACTAAATAAAAAATGAATTAGCCCCATAACTTCAATGTTGATTTCTTCTGTTCAACATGTCAGTTACACATAGAGACTCTTCTGTTAACCTTTTATGTTAACCTTATACAGGTTAACATAAAAGTGTACTTGTGATTAAAAAAAAAGTGATTGATTTGATTTACTTGTTGGTTGGTTTTCTTTGTGAAGTTCAGAATCAGACCTCAAAAATCCATCTTGAAGGTCTGCAGGATGAAAACTTTACAGCTCCCAGAAAAATCAATGTTTATATTGGGATGTGTCTGCTTAATATTAATAAGCTAAGATTAAAAGAAATTCATTGTGTTTTGTACATTTCAATAACATTTAATCATCTCCAAAGAAACGGACAAAAATAATAAAAATGATGGAATTAGTACAAGTTTTTTTTTTTTTTTTTTGCTACCAAAACATCTCAAAGACCACAATAAACGAGGTTCTGTCCTTCTGGACCCATGATCCTCACTGACATTGATCCTTGCTTTACTGTACTAACATTTAAACCCATTTAGTTTTACTTCTTTGTAAAGTTTTTGCAGAGTAATGGTTAATTATTTTTTATTATATTATTATTATCTTGGTAAGAATTTGGCTTTTTTTATTGTTTAGAGGGGTCAGCTTCAATAAGCTAAGCTTCTGGCTGCTTCTTTTCAAAAATGTGTTGCGTTACTATTATCATTGTTTTTGTTGTTGTTAATATTGCCGTATTATTATTTATTGATTTATTTCATAATTCTGTTTGAACTGAAACACAATCCGCCTTTAAACAGACAACAGAAGACTGCAGTCGAAAAAAGATTCTGCACAATAATATGTCCCACAGACAGCGTGTGTATGTGTGTTTCTGCTTGTCGGTGTGCACATGTATGTGTCATGTCATAACCACCCCCACATCCATCACATTAACCTAATGAAAAGTAATAAGAGCCCTCCAAAGATCTGCTCCCCAAGGCATTAGAGCTGTGTGAAAGCAGATAACATTAACCTGAGTTATACGACCTGCCAACGGGCGGAGCCTAAACAAGATGCACGCATGTGACCACCCATTCATCTTATATGATGTTTACACTCCAGCTGGGAGTCCCCGTGTCAGTGAGACACCATAAACCAGCATCCATATGAAACAATCATAAACACAGTTCAGACACAGAGTGTAAAAACATCTGGGCTCTTCCTGGCAGCAGACAGTGTCTGTAAATGTGTGTGGCGTGTGCACGTCAGCTCCAAACTGAAACAGAAAGTGGAAATTCATCACATAAATGGATGACGATTTGGAGTTCTTTTATTGTGACCCAGACAGGAAACACAGCGGACAACTGTAGACAGAACATGAACAGAGCGGTGAGATCACAAACCCAAATTATCACACAATAACACAAACCCCGCCAGGAAAGGGCCAGTCCTTTTCTGCTCTGTTTCTGCTGTTAAAGTGCCCCTCCCATCATGTTTTGATCTATTGAAAAATAATTCCCAGTGGTCCTTTAATTATGATAATGCCGTTTTTATTTATTACCATAATCTTAGTCTTCTGGTTTAGTTTGGTTATCCCAGTTTAAAGGATTTGGTCTCTGCCTCTGTGGACCCACACACTGGACCTCAAGATAAAATCCCTCACCTCTGGCAGGTAAGCAAAGGGGGTGATGGGAAAAACCTGGTAAACCATGAAGACCTGGTAAGAGTATAGGCTGAGTCTCCTCCAGTAATGTCTGACATCCACTCAGAGATGAGCTCCTCATTGAGGAACCCAGAACAAGAGGATGTTCTTTAGCTTAATCTTAAACAAGAATAAAATCACGAGATTCCATTTTCTGCTCCTACCTACACAGTTGTGTAACTCCACAAAGTTCACCTTCTAACTCAGTTGTAAACTGCAGGATTTACTCCTGAATAGAGCAGGTTAAAAATGAAGAAAACCACAGGTCATTCATGTTCTGAAACTTCTTTTGATCAATTTTGTTTTAATTCCAGATGTTTATGAGAAGATGAGTGTGAGTGAATACGTCTTCATGTTAGGATAAACAGCTGGGCTTCTATCCTACTTTCTTCTGAACTCATCCAATCCTTCACACTGCTGTGTTTAGACATCTTAAGTGGAAGCTCATTCTGTCTGCTCTTTATCGCTTCTCAGAGATCTTCCTGATTCCTCTTCTGTTTTTGACCAATAAACTTTGTTCAGTCAAACATTAAATAAACATTCATATCTCTATTTCCCGTCTTTGCTGTTTTCTGGTTTCATCCTCAAAGTGACCTTCAACCCAGAAAACCAGGCAGCAGGTGGAGGTTTGCTCTGGAGAGGAGAGGAATGAAGGTTAGCTACAGCAAGACACAGTATCTGCGTCAATGAGAGGAAGTGAAGAGGAACGGTGAGGTTACAGGGAACAGTGGTGAAGAAGGTGGATGACTTTAAGTTCTTAGAGTCAACAGTTCAGAACAACTGAGAGTGTTGGAAAAAGGTGAAGTTTGTCTCCTCCACATCCTGAGTGAAGACATTCAGATTGAGAAAACAGCATGTGACAGTCTTGTTGTGCCAGTTTGCAGATGTTTGTCCAGACTTTATAGTTCTCAGCCGAGACTTATGGTTCTGTACAAAGAAAGAGTGATGCAGCATAGAGAAGGATTTCACATTCTGGATGAACATAGAGAGAGAATGTTCATGAAGGTCCAAAAGGTCTATGTTCCTGGACAAAGAGTCTGGCTGTATTTCTAAAAGAAATTCTGAGTTGGAGAAAGACTTCACAGATTGTCAAAGGTAGTCTTCATTTGTCCGTGTTGAGAGGAGGGGTGGAGGTGGAGTCATGTCTTTAGTTTGTTAATTTTCAGTTCAGGGAAGATTCCATAAGTAGTCCTTAAAGTCCTGCAGATGCTGCAGCTGTGGTGTAGAGTGCAGTTTGGAGAGGGATCAAAGGATCTGGGTCTTCAGTGAATTTAGGCTGTCCTGTTGTGATCTGTGTGAAGGAGGAACAGGAGTCCAGGAGAACACGCTCTCCTGTGGAACCAGAGGAGGTGATGATCGAGTCTGAGGATGAATGTGGAACTGTGGTAACAGTCCGAACTCTGGAGGACGTTTTGGGGAGTTCCAGATGTTAGAATGTTTAGGATGAATCCTTTTCCATCATCTGTTGGCATCAGAACCATAATCTTCGTCCCATATTTTTTCGAGGAGTGGGTCAGTGACCTGATCTAATGAAACCTTCAGCTGTCATTCAGAAACACGCAATGCAAATAACCTGTGACACATTTGGGAGCTTTGAGAGAAAATGTTTTTTTGTCTTTTTTGTTTATTTTAGGGATTTTACTTCAAAGCTTGCACTTAACAGCTTTTTTAATACAGTTTTTGCATTATTCACTATTTATTGTTTTTTTTTTTTGTTTTTTTTAACTTGTCCTGTCCAACAGCTGGGCAGACAGATGAGAACTGAGGGCCTCTTGTGTTGGACATATTTTACTTTAACAACAGGGGTTGTTAATCTTTAGACAAACCAAAGGTATGTCTGAATAAAACCCTTTTGTAATTGAGGCCAAACTTTATTAATTTCAACCATGTTTGAAAATCTTTGATGTTGGACCGGACGGAAAAGGAAAGGAAGGAATAAGAGAGAGGGAAGTTAGAGGGAGGTAATAGTGGAGAAGTAGATTCACTATTTATTGTTAATAACAGATGAATCTACTCTCTCTGTAATGAAGTCTTCTTTAGGTTCTGAGCTCCTCTGGTTCTGCCTTGTGAAAATGGTCTTCATCTGCAGGAGGTCACATGAAGTGGAGCTGCAGAGAGTATAAAAGCCCATCTCAGAGATTTGGTTTGACAATAACTGCTATAAACAATGTTTTATAACAGTTCTTTCAAACAACTTAGTGAACTGCGTGTTAAACTGTGATCTCCTCGTCAGCAACTAACATCGTCATCATGTCCTTCATCTTCAAAGGGAGCCATGGGTGGCTGGATGTCTGCTAAAGCGCCTGCTAACTGAAAGCACCATGATGCCACAGCAGCTGACCCAGTTCTTACAGGATGAGCCGCTTTGCTTGCTGGCTGCTCTGCATTACAACTGTGGGGAGAATGAGGGGCTCTGTGGCCTCTCTCCAATCTTAAAGCCAAACATTCATGTTCTCATCTGCTGCAGAAAATAAATATCGGGGAGGCTCCTCTCTGCACTGATCCGCAGCGGGTTCTGAATCGGTGGGCCAGTGTCGTGAGTGCCTCATCGAAAAACATGTTGATATGAATTGAGGAGCTCAGCTGCTTTGATGTGTTTATTTAAGCGCTATTTAATGCTCTGAAAGTCCGTCTGTTGAGACTTTGGCTTTGGTTTCAGCAGGCGGCTCATTTGCTGCCTTTGAAAGAAACAGGTGACAGCCACCAACCAGATTGGGAAAGAATGAGATTTAGTCTGTCCTCCGGCTGTCTGTGTGAGAGCAGCAGACACAGATACGGACGGAGATGAAAGATAAATAGAGCGTAAATGTTCTTTTACTGCATCATACATTCTAGGCAGCCACATCTCATCTCCTCAATCTCCAAACCTCCTCCGCCAGGCAGGAAGTGCTCCCACCTGGAAACTCTCAGACAAGACTGAGAATGAAGTGTCCTAAAGATGAAATGTTGCTCGCTGAAGATGCTATCAGACTTCACAATAAAGCCTCTAGAAGCAGCCACAGAATCATTAAAGTCCCTGAATGTAGAGATTCATGGACAGACTAAGGCGTTTTATGGAAGAACCACTAAAGTGCATCTCTGACAAAGTCTTTTTGCTTCTTCATTTAGTTCTGATGAAAAAATGGCTCTAATTCCATCAAAGTCTTGGATTTTGGAGCCTATCAGGTAAATGCGGTTTGAGCCAGATGGTAGCTCAGATAAGGAAAATGAAGACAATACGTGGTCTGTTTGTCTGCAAGTGGATGCATCACAATGGAAACGAAACGAGAATCATTGGCACGCACTGTTTATCACAACTGACAGCTTTTTCAGACAACATTTTGTGCTTTGCTCTTGATACACCACAATTTGAATAAAGAAATACTCAGAAATGCAGTCTTAAGTGTAATATCTTCTTAGATGTCCTCCATCATGAGGAAATGCTACAACTTGTTAAAAACAGCACAAAACAATTTTCTATTGAATTGGGTCTCTAAGGATCACGATTTTCAGTGTGTTCAAGTCTTCAATATTGTTTCCCATCAAGTTTCTGACTAATTGGTTTGGTAAGGTTTAGTTATTTATCTAATTAATTTTATTCCTGAATTCTTGTTGAGTTTCTGCACCAGGTGGCTGTATCTCTTGCATTTTGCTCCTTAACACCATAACATTTGCCTTTTCCAGTTTTCCTTTCTTTTACTTTCTAGTGTAATCTAGCTTTTCAGGGTTTTATCATCTGTTTGTTTATTTTAATCCAGAATATTATTCTCAAATATCTCCCAATTGGATTTTTATGTCCAATTTATGCCCATAATTTACTTGTTAACTGCCAAACATCACAGAATGAGATGGAGATTAGTCTGGTTACTGAACAGAATAGTAAATATGTCAGAAAGTGGAATGTATTGTTGTTTGAACCTGAAGCGCCTCTGTTATGCAAACTACATGATCAGGGTTGTCATGGGGGTTATTCTCTTGTGCACTAAATTTTGTTCTCAGTTATAGAACCTGACTGTAGACCAGAGGTGTCCTGCATATTCAATCATTCACCAGAGAGAAAGTTGTTATACATAAACTTCAATGAAAAAATCTCAGTATTTTACTCCTCATTCCTCATGGTGCTTTGATCTGTCTGCGTTTAAGCAACTGGAAAGTTTATCCGCAGTTACTGAAACTGGTGCTGTGTAGGGCGAGCCTCACACTCTGGTGAAACCCCCAGCGCAGTGTTCTCCATGATACTCTTGCACAGACTCCATCACTATTCACCTTCATACTGAAAGCTTCCAGCACAGAAGCAGCATTTCTTTTAGGCAGGTTTTCAGCTTTTACAGTTTAATGGCTTTAATGTTGTTGTAGATGACTGCACATGAAACCACAATATTCAGGTAAAAACTACAGCTAATTGAGGTTGGGTTTCTAATTAACAATAAAATCAGCATTTTGAACTGAAAGCTGAAAATTCAAACCAAGTAAATGCGACCAAGAATTGAACAAAAAAGATAGAGACTAAGAACAGTTTTAGATCTACAGCAAAATTGCAAATTTGGACGTAATCAGTTGATTCGTAGCATCACCTCTTGTTGACTTTGAAAAAACGGAAAATAAAAAAGGATCTAAAAATACCAGAAACACCTCATTACAAAGCAAAAACTGACATTAGGTGCAGTTCAGTCAGGAAGCTGTTTTGTTCTTGAAGTTTTTTGGAGTAAAGAACCAAATAAAGCAGCATCTAAATAAACATTACAAATGCAGGTTGTGATCTTCAGCAAACTCCTTGTAAGTTCAGGGAACGGGTACCGTTTCTTATGGTTTATTGATGCTTTTGGAGCCAGAAGGTTGTGGAGCAGCTTCAAATCTTCTCTAAAAATCCTGAAAGGAGCTTCTTTGACTGTGAGAATGAATGATCTGAAATCTTCTGTCTGCCTCTGTAGGGGGTTGTCCATGCATGGATGAATGCACGATGCCCTGCCAGCACAGGCAGCTGTAGAGGGGCAGCTCAGCAGCAGATGTGGAGGCGAATCAGTGCTCAAACACCACACCCACCTTTAACTGCAACCGCACAGTGCAGGAGATGACGGTGTGAAAGGTAACGAAGGTGACTTCAGGCAGAAAAACGATGCTGGAAGGCGTGTTGGTTTCTGGACGAGAGTCAATGTTTTTCATTGGAGTCTAAGTGCTGAGTCAGACAGGAAATGCCAGATACTCCCAGCCTCGTGTTGACGGTCTTCATCTCGTAAATCCAAAAGTGTCATGGTGAAGGGTGGCTCGAGCAGGAATTGAAGTTCCCAGAGGCATGGCCGGAGCATGGATCAAGACTGTGGAGTTTAATAACAAAGAAACAAACCAAAAGCGCTAAACAGGACGACCAGACTAAACAAAACTAAAACTCACTTGTGACAGCAGCGTGGCAAGAGACAAGAAGCATGGCATGACAGGAACACCGAACAAGAACACTAATGGACCAACCCAGGAGGAAGGCAGAACAAGACTTAAATACAGACCAAGAACGAACAAGACACAGGTGGACAGTCAGGGCTGATGGGACCAAAGGAAGTAAAACTCAGAAAACAGACAGACCGAACTTTCCAAATAAAACGAAGCAGAAACAAGACAAGACAGACATGATTAAATGACGGTGCCCCCTCGAGAACGCTCACGGTTTCAAAAAAAATCTTTATGAGGGAGCGGAGAGATCAAGCCTGGCGGGCACCTCTGGTGAAGGCGGCAGAGCGGCGGTCAGCGAGGCAGGTCGAGAAAGACGGCGAGAGGCAGCGGTCAGCGGGGGCAGGTCGAAGATGAGCGAAACAGCGGTCGGAGAGCAGGTCGGAGGCGGCAGAGAGCGGCGGTCCGGAGGAAGCGATCAGAGGCTTGGAGTCGTGGCGGAATGAGCATGGAGTCGGGCATGTGGGTGTCAGGCATGGGTGGGCGCGGAGTCAGGCGTGATCGACATCTGGGGTGAGCATGGAGTCGAGCATGGAGTCAGGCATGGAGTCAGGCATGGAGTCAGGAATCGCCGCGGTCGGGCCAGGTGAAATCTGGCGGTCGGGCCAGCAGTCGGGCTCTGCGTGATCGGAGCTTGCGATCGAGCTCGGCGGTGGGCCAGCAGTCAGGCTCTGGCCGGTCGAACCGTGGTGTCGGCTCTGGCGAGTCGAACCAGCAGTCAGGCTCTGGTGTGGAGCGTGGGCCGGCTGGAGAGTCAGAGCACAGGCGGGGCGGGCAGGCGCGAGCACCCCTGGGGCTGAGCGGAGTCGAGCGGCACTGGGAGCTGGGGCGGGATGGGCGCAGCGGCAACCTGAGGCCGGGGCGGGTCGAGCGCAGCGCCCCTGAGGCCGGGGCGGGTCGAGTGCGTCCTGACCACCACTGGGCCCGGGTTGTGATAAATCAGTTCACTCCAGTTATGAAGGGCTGGAGTGCATCCGGGACCACCACTGGAAGGATTGTGGTCCCGGATGCCTCGATTTGGAAGGATGTTGAAGGGACGTGAGGTGGCGGCGACGGCGACCCCCTCAGGGGCAAGGCGGCTCCTGTGCAGAGTCCGGGTTGGTTCCTCCCGGGCATATGAGATATAGGCTGGGCCTGGTCAAAGCAGTATGACCTCGTGCAAAACAAACACCGACAGTAGGCCTCCGGCCGCGTATCCATCTGCAGGTCGGAAGGAAAATATGGTTGATCCATTCTGTCGCTGGTGAAGGTGGCTCGAGAGCGATTGGACCCGAGCGCTGGCGGATGACATGTGGATCAGGAGCTGGTGGGGTTTAATAACGAAACAACCAAAGTGCTTTGCCAAGCAGGTTAACTCAGACCAAACCATTTAAGCTCACTGCGACATGGTGGCAAGAGACAAGCATGGCATGACAGAACCTGAGACAGGAACACTATTGGTTGGCAGGGAGGAAGGCAGGAGCATCAGGGCTTAGTGAGGCGGTGAACGGGCACAATTGGACTACGATCAGGGCTGATGGGGACCAAAGGAAGTAAACTCAAGAGAAAACGAATAAGACAGAACTTTCAAAATAAAACGAGAAACTGAAAACAAGGACAGAACAAAGATAGCAAATTCCAAATCATGACCAAAAGTCTGCTCCTCCGTTCTCACGAGTGTGCGTGACATTTACTCTCCTCCTGGTTGTGCTGTATAATTATGACTATTTCATTTTCATTGCTCTTTGTGGTTATTTGACACTTCTGTCTGGATCTTTGTCACGATTAGCTTCAGCAACATTTCTTTGTTTTCACATTAGTGATGAAGAGTTGCTGATCATCCTCTTTCAGTGAGTATCTTCTGGTAAAAGAAATAAGTATTTAACCTGCAAAACTCTACAGGAATGTCTCTCTTGTCATATTATCCAAAATGTTTATGTGAAAGACGCTCAAATGAGTTTTTTTGCAAAGATTGAAAAAATAACACGACTGGATTAAAAGTTAATGGAACACATTTTCACAATTCTGACTTGAGATTTGATTACAAAATGTCTGTTATAACCATCAACATAGACATAAACCCACTCATAGTAAAAGTATACAGCTGTGTGGATAACTAAACATACACTACTACCTACAGAATAATAACACTTCTAATTATTTATATGTAAAAATAAGATGAGCCCTAACTCCAAATTTCATCCTCCGAAAATGGAATAGAGAGGCACATTAAGTCTCTGTGCCATGAGAAGAGTTCAAACTCTAAATTCTAGCCTGATCTTGAGTTCCCGTCTTCAAGGAGATGTTGTCTTGAAGGGAGGTTGAGATGCCAAATGATATAATTCATCTTCAAGACTTCTAATTACTAGGGTTTAATTATTTACATTGAAGTTTACGTTGAGCTATCTTCATTAAAGAAATACTTGTAGATATTTGTAAGGAAACCAGGAAGAAACTTTTAGTAGAACATCGGCAAAAAAAAAGTTTGGATTTAGAACAAATCAGTGTTTGAGGAGGTAGCAATGAGACTGAACCCAACCCAACAGAAGCAAAACCCAGAATAATCCCCAAAAAAAACCCACACATATCTTTGTTGTTGTTTGTGGTTTTTTTGCAGCTGCAAACAAAGGCAAAGGCTATGCAAAACTATAGCCTGAAAGATTTAACTCCTAAAATTAATAAAACATTTGGAAACATAGAAGTTTAAAACATAAACATATGAGATGGAGTTGCTATGTTTTGGTTTTCATTTAAATTTCTTTTTACCTCATTTTAACCCTTTAACTCCAGCGCCGACGCCAGCGAGGTAAAACAATATGATCTTTAAGCAACAATCTTTGTTTATGTAATAAACCTAATATGAACTTATTGGTACCAGTAACAGTAACTTTCTGGCAGTGAAGTGTTGCATATCAGTTCAACCTTCTTTCTTCAGCTTTCAGAGTCTGGAATTCATGTAATTGTGCAAACAGTTGAAGAATTACGGTAATTCAAAAATGTTGTTATTTTCTGATGCCATTGACTGCATCTCCAATCGGTGATGTAACGTAAAATATAAATAATTTAAATATTTATTTACAAACAAATATTTCAGACCCGAACAATCAAACTTTATGTCAGCTTCAGATGAAAATCCTGAAAGAAAAGAGCAAACAAAGTTGTTGGATCTTCAGCTGCTGCAAATCTGTGTTTTAAACAGTGCGTTTATGTTTTGTGTGAGCAGTTGGCCGTTCTGCAGATGCGTGCTGTCCTTTTGGATTCAGTAAGTAATCACATTGGTTTTGTTTTATTCTTTGTGAGAGCTGGAGGCGCACTCCAGGTCATTAGAGACTGCTTCAGTGGGGGCCCATCGTTACGCCAACGCCTAGAATACCTGCATTCATGCTCACGAGCATAAACAGAACTTCTGATTGGTATGTACAGAAATAATCTCCACAATATGGATGACCAAGTTGCTCAACTATAGAGTGAAAGGAGAGCCTCTCGAGTGTTTGATGTTTACACCCAGGACCCGGCTCTCATGAAACAGGATACATGATGTCAGAAGAAACACTCTCATAACCGGAGGTCCTCAAACTCAGCCATGTCCTTGTTTTGTTTGCGAGTACAGGGAAGAGAATTTTGCTCTAAAATAACTTCCAAAGGAACAAGGGAGGGAGCCATGGCAGAGATCAGGACCATCGCCAAGTAATTAAGACTGAGGAAAAAGACTAGGAGAGAGGATGAGTGAAGGAGGGAGATGACCCTCACCACAAAGGAGAGGAAGGAGACAGAAGGTATAGATTGGTGGCGTGGTAATGATGGAAGAACATTTCCTTGCAGTGTCTTAAAGTTGAATCAACTTAAACATGTCACATAGAGGAAAACCTTCACCAGCATTTTACCTGCAGTGATGAATATGGAGGGGATTTGCAGAGGGCCGGCCTGTAACGAGAGTCAGACTGTGACCCGAAACTGGCGTGTTCATGTTTCTCCATCTCTTCAGCACGTGCACACTCATACGGAGAGCCTCTGATGGCGATGCTGCAAACAAACTGCAGCGTGCTCTCAGCCAACCAAGCAACTGGCCGCGACAGCCGCTGGTTCTCGCGACCAACGAATGGGCTGCTATTATAACTAAACATGCTGGACATGCAGGTTGTCCCTCGTCACCACCACGTAGACAGACTACCAGAAACAGCATCAGAGTGAGCACCTGTTAAAATGTGATTCTGTAAAAACTGCAGTTTGACTGAGAACAAAGTGGACCTTAGTGAATGGAGAAAAGAATCTTGAGAAAAAAACAGAGCAGAGAAACCAGAGCCGTGGGGGCGCAGTGCCCTCTATAGGCAAAGAAAGGCATTGCAAGTTGTTGCCACATTTAGTGCGAGAGTTTGTTGTTGTTCAGTCTCTAAGCTGCTGGACACAAAAACACAAAACACTCAAAAACAAACAAAACACAAAAGACACCAAAATACAAAAAGACAATCAGAATTTTTGGCAGACATTCCTGTAATCTAGGAAAAGCCTGGATTTCTGTGAATCCTGATGAACGATGATCTGATCTGTGGATCCCTGCTGAGAGACGCATGCTGGTCCACAAACAACTGAAATCGCTCATGCTCTTACACACTCACAGATATACACACAAATGCAAACACAGACTCACACAGAAAATACAGACTCACAAGTACACACAGACTCACACACACAAACAACAGACTCACACACGCAAACATACCCCCACATACACGCACACACACACACACACATACAGACATGCAAACATATGAAGGTAAAAATGTGTCAAAAAGAACGCACTTGTAGATTTGATTTGAGAACTTGTAATAAAATCTGAATTCTTGTGTAATCACATCTGTGTGTAAAAATCTTCTGCTGTGGTGACAAATTTCAATTGCATGTTCATTTAGAGTTACAACTTCAAAATCTGTGATTACAACTGCTCCAAATGTGCTTTTGCGTGTGCTCGAATCTGCTGGCGTAAATCACAGGTGCGCTACAACTGCGCTCTGAATTCTGACACATTCCTTGTGAGAAACTTGTGTCAAAAGTGATCTGTGTCGAAAATGGAACTGGGAGGAGGGGAAGGAGGTGGAGTCAACCAATCAGAGTGCTGGATTCTTCACGGGTCCACACTTCCTGCTTCAATATCTTCTGATAAGCGTTCAAATGTGACTGACAAGTCTCTCAATCATTTTGTATGAACACAGAGAGTGAGCTAAAAATGTATTTTCTACAGAAAAAACTTAGTTTTGTCCTGCATTTTAATGAGAAATGATCTCTTCGTGCTTTAAATGCAGACATGCAGGACAGGATCAGGTAGATGATCATCTTTGTTGTAGCAGGACAACAAGGCCAGGGCTATTGAGCGGCTTTATTATAAATCCTTATGGATAGCATTGAAAAAAAAATGTTAGATTAGATAAGCGCGTTCTCGCGACGTTCAAGCGGCGGTCTTGGCGGCTGTAGCCGAGACTCACCCGCTGACTGGGCGAGGCGTGGCGTGTCGGCTGATGCAGCGACACGTGACCAGGCTTGCCAGACTCACATGAATAACGAGATCCGACGGCGGCAGAAACACGCCTGTCGCTGCATACCCGGCAGTCGCTCAGCGGGCTAGTCGCCACAACCGTCGCGCGCGTAGCGCAGATGTGGCGGGCTTGGCGTTTGTCACAATCTACAATATTTTTTCAATGTTTATCATATGATTTATAACTCAAAGCGCTCAGCAACTGGCTGTTGCTCTGCTGCAGCGCAAATGATCATCTACTGATCTGTCGTTACTGCTGATCTGCTATGTCTTATTGCACTGCAAGATCATTCTCGACAAGCTGCAGGAAGCATTTAAGTTTTCTGTGCTATTTTAGCTCGCTCTGTTCTTAAATGATGTTTATATCTGTTGTGTTATCAGAAAAATTATTAAGCAAGTGTGAATCTGCAACGCTCTAACTTTACCAAGTTCTCCGAATCCATACTCTGATTGGTTGACTCGCCTCTCCTCCCCCAATTCTTTGAACACATCTGACACAGTTCTAAAACCTGTTGTCAGAAAGCGCGAACAACAACGCACCTGTTCTTGACGGCTGAAATAAACACAACAGCTTTGTGGCTGATTATATCCTGGTGAAGTTGTAACTCTAAATAATTATCTGAGTGAAAATTTGTCGATTCACAACGAAAGCGTCCCCACGCACAGTGCAGGCACGATGCTGTATTCACGATACATATTGCAGAGTTCTCGAAATCAGAAATTACAATGCGTGCTAACACATTCTTATCATAGCTACCTACATAAACACAGACACTAATATACGAACTTTACGTTTCACAAGCAGAAATGCAAAAACGGGCTCACACAGACAAACATACCCCACATACATGCCGCACACACACACATCTACAGACATGCAAACACCTAAATAAACACAGACCTACATTCACACAAACAGAAATGCAAACACAGACTCATGCACACAACAAAGACCCACACACACAAAACGCCCCATATACATGCACACACACCGACAGACACTAAACACTACTTCCCACGTGATGATGCTGAATACACACACACAAAAGTAAATCCATACTCATGCAAAAACACAGAATTACACACATGCCCAAATTCACACAAACTCACACCCACACAAACACTGATTCTAGCACAGACTCACATACACACAAACAAACACAGATACACACATGCACAGACTCAGAAAAGCCAAACACAGACTCAGACGTACTTTCATACATGCAAAGACACACATCTGAATAGTATAAGGATTTTCTTGAGTAAATGTTTTTAATCTTCAGAAGAGGATTGTATTCTTCATTGACAACAGTGGAGGTTTTCTTACTTTTCCATAAATTGACCTGATGTTGGTGATTGGTTGTACTTGACAGTCCTGTTTAGTAAAGAGGATTTGCTCTGACCCTAACCCTAACCAGAGAACAAACGTTACTAACAGATCTCTCTTACACATTTTGTCTTCTCATTTGCTGAGTAGTTTCCTAAGAAAATCCATTACTTCTTATGACTGTGCTGGTTTTGTCCCAAGTTTCTGCAGTTTTACCCATTTGTAGGGAAAAACTATTTTTCTTTTCCCTTCATGACTGTCATGCTTGCAAAGTCAGGCAGTGAAAACAGCATGTCAGCAGCAGCACCTTCATGTTTAACCACTTCTGTGTTGTGCAATCACCCACATGGACACAACACCCACAGCTCCAGCTGGACATAAAGACTTCGGGCTCCGTCGTACTGGTGTGACGATTGAACAGAACTGTTGCTGTTCTGTCACATGATACCAAAAAAGTAACCTTAACATAGAAAAGGTAATCTAGTAAACATGAGACAGGAAAACAAAACTGTCAGAGGAGTCAAAAAATTTGCTGTAATTTATGAAGTCAGTTTGTTATGTTAAATATGGAAATATACTTTCTGGTTGTTTACTTAGAGTTACTCCAGTTTTTACATTTCTTTTTAATGATTTTCAAAATAAATTCTAACTTTTGGTAGTTCCATTGACAGAAAGATGGCTACAATAGGCTTATTATGGAATAAATTGACCCAAAAGTAGGGACTGTCTGAATTTTATTGGTGTAAGGAGTTTGTGTGGTAACGATCTTTGCAGATACCTGTGCAAACACACACGCATGGACACACACACAGACAAATACTCCTGCTCCTACGCGTGGTTGTCAGCACAGCAGTCCCAATTCATCTGGATGAGGCCCATCTGCTGGACTATTTAACTTGTAGTTGTAGAGTTAGATAAACGAATTCTTCTTTAGGGGTTCTGGTGTAACGCCTGTCTATCCTGGGGAGGATACCTCCTTATTGTGGACATCCCACAGAGCTACTTTTGTTTTCTGGAATCTGTTTTTTTTTTTTTTTTCCTTACTCAGAAGGAGGATCTAAGGGCAGGGATGCCTAGTTTGAGTCTGTTGCACGGCCGAAGTTTGCGTTAAATATTTTTTAGCTTGATTTCTGAAAAATCTATTTTTCACATTAAAATGCTACTACAAGGAATGTAGTTAGAACATTTCTAGTTTTATCTGTTAATTATTTGCAGATGTGATTCAGTGAAAGAAAATTGTTGATTTGTAGAAGTTCTTTGTAAATAGTAAATATTAAATTTTCAATATGTGTTTCCAGCCCTGACCTTTGTTCTCAGCCGTTCTGACCTAGACGAAGGTTCAGGTTAAATTATGGCCTTGACTGAGGATAAACCACCATATAGTTCCTAAACGCAGCTGTTTCTGCAGCTCACTGCTCCTCCAGGGGATGGATCAAATGCAGAGAACACATCATTTGCAAGGTGGAGACACAGACAATGGGACTATAACTTTAAGTTTCATTTTAAATACGTGCATTCAACAACAAAATGGAACTTTGGATGCACTTACTACAAAATACATGCAGGCAATGCAGCAATATGCATCTTGGCAGCACATATTATGTGTGGCCAAAATGAATTTCCATCACTTTGCGTCACGAATAATATCGCCAAAAGCAACAGTTTTTTTGCCCATAGAATGCAATTATGATGTTGAGAACTCAACCTAGACTCAGATTATCTTTCAGAGCAAAATGATTTTTCATATATATTTTTGACACAGGAATATTTTCTGTGTTAAAGTTTGTTAACAGCTGCCTGTCTAATTTCCCATCTCTCTTTGACTCGGTTCCTCATATCAGAAACCGGTCTGGTTTACTGCAGCCCACTACCATCCCACCCAAAATAAGCAAAAGATGGATGCATGTTTTTATTTTTTTTCATGTATTTTTTCTAAAAATGATTGTGTGATTTTTGTGCAAATTAAAGTATTTTTGAGATGAACCCTTTTCTGCTGTAGTCTACAGTCCCATGTTTCAGAAGACATTTTCATTTTCCTGAGTGTGTGGCAGCCCTTGATACTGTTGGGGAGAAGTCTCATGCTCCAGAACATTTATTTATTTAATAATTTATTTCAGATTAAAGTAGCTGATTTTTCAGCAGATCACAGATGCAGTTTTTGCTGCCTGGATGTTTTAAAGTAGGCGACGGCATCTCTGTGTTTAAGTTAGAAAATACTGGAACATTTGACCCTCAGTAATCAGGTACATAAAAATCACAGTGTTTACATTTTTGGTGAACCAGTGCTACCAGAGGAGTTACTTGGCTTCATCTGCTTCTGCTGAGTTCTGTTCTCAGCTTATTGGTGAAAGCTCACAGAACCACACAGCGCCTGCTTCCGGCTTCTACTGCCAGGTCTCAAATCTGGAGAACCTTTAGTGCAAACGGTAGGAGAACGTTGTTCCATGCCACACATGAAACAGGAAACACTCTGCAGGTGAAGTCATGTTCATCCAGCCGTTTCTGCTCCGTGAACTTACAGTGCTGAAGATGGACTAAATCCCTGATTTCAAACTCCTGACAGATGAACTTTTCTCTTTCCTCTCACTCCATCTCTCGTTCCAGCAAGTCCTCCCCCCCAACATGTAGTGATGTTCTCTGGGACGGGTCTTAGCCGTCATCAGTGCTCCACAAGCGGCCTGTTGCCTGGGTGGCATGCCACAGCCGTGTCTGTGGCTTTTCCAGGTGGGTGATTTATGCGTGGCAGTGAGCCCCCAAAGCTCCACTGGGCTTCCCAGCTCCCTCCTGCCAAGCTTGGCCCCCGCTGAGACATAAATCCTTCTCAGGTGCCACTTTCGACAGCAGCGAACAAACTTTGGGTTTTGCTCCAAAAAACATTCTCTTTAAAAGTTGTGTTTTCCATCATGCAGCAGTTAAAATTTCAGTGAGAAGTGTCAGTGTTGGTGTCACCAGTTCTGCTGACACACATTAATAAACGGAAAGGAGCAAAATGTTGGTGTGATTCGGATCTCTAAGCGACTGAATCCGCAGAATTGCTTACTGTATTCACACTATTTATAAACCTGTTTCATCTGAAAGGTTTCATTACTTCAGAGCCTTGTAAAGAACAAATCAAGTTATTTTATTAAGTTCCAGAGTGAACTCTTTGACATTTGTTTAAATCATAAAAATGTCAACATAATCAGCGATTTCTCTTCATTAAAAACACACAGCTCCTCTCATGATCATCCAGATGATCTCTGGATTACTTAATTGTGCTGTATGTTTACACATGTTTCTGAAGGAGAGCTTGCAGATCTGTTACCCATGAAGACATAATTCTATGGAAATATGATGGAGGTGTGGGCAAGTCTGCCGGGATTGGCAGACATATATACAGTACAGACCAAAGGTTTGGACACATATGTCATTCAAATTAATTGGAAGGTGTGTCCAAACTTTTGGTGTGTACTGTAGATTGGCACATGCCTCCACCACGGTTTTGTCATAGTCACATACACAAGTTGGTGCGGTTTGAGTTGTCTGGGCTCATGGAGGGTTGTAGAAAGGAGCAGTTGGTTCAAGCGGCATCTTTAGGGGAGCACAGGTGTGTCTTGAAGTTCCCTTGAGGATCGATAAAAATGGAGCGGACCATTGTCGTGTCCATGTGCGTGGTATATGTATCATGCCGTATCCATAAGGCTAATGGAAGTTACACGCACTTATGACATACTGTATGGGTGACACTGTCATTCAGTGTCCTTACACCACACTCTAGTCGTTAGTGTCAGAAAACAGTACTCTATCTCCGCCTCTGGTCACCCAGCGAGGCCGCCCCAAGTTCTGTCACACTGTCCCAGCAATCAGCAATCCCAGCGCACACTTTCTGAGCTGCACTCCTGACTCTCATTCATTCAATCCTTTAACATACTTAAGCTCTGCCCTTAGTGAAGCTCAGTGGAAAGCATTGTTTGTGCCACTCAGCATTCCTTACCGAGCTTTATAGTTGGACCTGATCTTTTGTCTCCTGACCATGTTTCTGACTCTGTTTGCCTGCCACCTGCCCTGACTCTCAGCTGTATTTTGACTCTTGATATAGCTTTGTGGACTTTTAGCTAAACTAATAAACCTGCTGCGTTTGGGTCCAGCCATCTGCATGTTCTTGTGACAGGGACATTTCAGTCCCATACAACTGTCTGCAGGCAAAAAATGGGCACACGTGTTTGGGATAGGAAAGGGCACTTTTCCAGTGAACAGGACTTAAGGGCACCTTGAGCAGTCCACAGGATTTGAGGGGAGTTGAAAAAAGCACAAATCTGTACAGCATGCCTGCATCTCACCTACTTCACCCTTACTTACCGTTATACATTGTCTAAGTGTTCTTTACATCACCGCAGCATGCCCGTAGAAAATAAGGCACATGAACATTTTCTCTCTATTGCTTTACCGAGTGGTCTACAACCTTGATATTTTATGTGGGTCACATGCGTGCCCAAACAGGTTTGAACATTTTTCACCCGGAGACAGCCCGTATCATCCATAAGGGCATTTGGAACTAAATCATGACGGGGCATACGTCAATAAAAAGCTTGAAAGAGCCTCCAACGACAAAGAAGATCCTTAAAAGACTTTTGGACCATTAACAAAGGATTTAAAAAGGATAGAAGTAAAGAAATAAAGACAGAACTTGGAGTTTCCTGCTACATAATAATAGACTTGTGATCGTTTTTGTTGGTCTCAGTGGGACCAGATGAAGCATTCATCAGCGTCTGTGGCAATCGACCAGAGCAGCACAGCCCCAGTGATGGATATCAGCACTCTAATCGCTCCTCCAATGCCTTCTGCTGCTCTCCTTTTTCATTCATTTCTCTATCTATATTCCTCCTTTTCTCCTGTCCTCCTTCCCCTTGCTGCTTTTCACAAACAAGAAAACAAATACGTTTAATAAAATGAAGTTAGAAGAGAGCCTGTTGAAGAGAGGCAATTCAATCTTGAAGGACTCGTCATTCTGTAGCCTCACCTCAAAAACTGAAACACTTGAAACTGCTTCATATTCAGATTTGCAACATATGCATTAAAGAGATGATTAATAATTGAAAGAATTTCAGAAAATAGAAACACTAATCTGAGAAAAATTACAAACATCAACTAATGTATTCATGAGTGAATTTCTAAAAAAAAAAAATCTAACTATAGGTAGACCTTCTGCAAACATTTAAAGCATATCATTATATTTTTGGATGCTAAATTCAAATTCCAAAGGGTCGAGGAAAGGTGTCAACAGGCTCTTTATAATCCTCATGATGGACTCCATTGTGATGGGAGTGCTGCAAGGGACATGATCATTTGACTTGACACAGGGAGCTTCTTCTGCATGGGAATGATTTAGCAAATTAGTTGGCTTGAGGATAGTAGAAATGAAGATGTTGAATTTGTCAGTGAAAACCTCTGTAAACTAGTCTGTACATTCCCAGAGGAGTCTTGCATTTGTTTGAATGTTATCTGGTCCAGCAGCTTTTTGTGGGTAAAGTCTGCTCGGAGTTGTCCTCACTCCTGGTCTGAGATCCTCCTCATTTAAGACATTGCGTTTCTCAAAGCCTAAGCTGTTCAGAACCTCTGAAAGAAAGGTATCACTGTTCAATGTCTGACCAAGTGCACAGAGTATCATTCTGGTGAGCTAAGGCCCAATCCTCCTCTTAGTTTTGGATGCTCTCAAAATGAACAAGTACACTTTTCTGTCTGTCTAGTTTGACAACTCTCTCCTTCTCCTTAACCTGTTACCCTAAATCCAGCCCCCTTCCCCAAAAGCCCTGTCATCAGGGTTGTTGAGTGTTGAGTTGTTTATGGAACAGAGGCATCCGTGGATTGTGGACTGGAGAGATCCGTACGCGACCAACCTTGACTGGGGGTAAAATCTACCTAATGAGGTATTTTACATGTTTACATTTTGCTCTGTTGGCTAATAAAAAAGCTGTCTGCTTTGGAAGCAGAGAGAGCAGACAACAGTGGAGCTTTCTGACCTGGTGGTGTCTGATGCGTCTGAATCTTCCTTTGCAAAGGTTTGAACTTTCATGCAGACTCTTGCGTTAAATTTTTTCTATTCCCACTGCCCATTATATCTTTGGTTTCCTGAACCACCCTAACCTGTGAAGGCCATACGAGGCTGCAACGCTCCTCTGTTGTTATTCAAAATAATAGCATCTTAATATTGCCCGATCTAATGGAAATTATTCAAAGCAGGATTATGCTATCTCACGGTAAGTTTGAGGCTAAGAAGTTGTATGCTCTGAACATAACCTGGTGGAGCAGGTTTGAATTGAAGAGTTAGTTTGTTTTCCAGAGAAGGTGAAGCAGCATGGCGTAATCCATTTGAAAGATGATTTGATAGATGAAGAAGCTCCAGATAATACTTTTTCCACCATGAGAGGGTGATAAGACCACATATGGATGTTGGAAAGATAAACTTTTTACATTGATCTAACTTAATTATTTGCATAGTTATCAGACAGTTATTTTAACTTTATTTAAATTAATTAAATTAAGTAAATGTAAATTTGGTGTATAAACAGTTGTTGGTTTATAGGCGTAAGGGTAGGTTAAAAAAATTTAATTAAATTACTTGTTAACAATAGAAGTAATTCATTTAAGTTGAAAAAATTGGGCTGCACGGTGGCGCAGTGGTTAGCACTCTTGCCTCACAGCAGAGGCCCCAGTTCAAGTCCCACCTGGGGACCGTGAAACAGAACATCAATGGGGACCTTTCTGTATGGAGTTTGCATGTTCTCCCCATGCATGCGAGGGTTTTGTCCGACTTCCTCCCACCATCAAAGCTAACTAGCCACCGTAAGTTAATTGGCAACTCTAAATTGTCCGTGAATGGATGTGTGATTGTGGACATTCAACCCTGCAACAGACTGGTGAGGGTGTCCCCCTGCCTTCGCCCATAAGTGGCCGGGATAGGCTCCGGCAGCCCTGTGACCCTGAAAGGGATAAAACGGAATGAAAATGAATGAATGGCAAAATTGGATAAGTTATAAATATATTGGATAAGTTATATATATATTGGATAAGTTATATATATATTGGATAAGTTATATATATATATATATATATATATATATATATATATATATATATATATATATGCGTGCAATGAAAATGGAAATAAGATCAGAAACTCTTGCGTTTACTTTGTCTGTTCTTCTACTTCAAGCAGAAACTCTTTCTTTTGGTGATGCAGCAGTATTACCTTTTGATGGACGTATAATCTTTATACGCCGTCATTAAAATATCAGACTCCGTCTCACTGAAGTGTAGCGCTGTCTTTTTTTCCATGGTGACTCGAAAATCGCGTCCATTGAAAATGTCTTTATGTGCAGTGCGTCACGTTAACGAGGTTACCCGATCGGCGTTATTACGCTAACTCATATCGGTCTTTTTGGAACCGACATACCCAGAGTAAGCAAGTTCAGGCGGACTTCAGCCAGAGTTCAGGGTTAAAGTCAGGGTAGTTTAAAAATGCTTCCTGGAATACCCCCCTGGTGTGTTGATGCTTGTTTTTGCTCTGGTCTGAGGAGCCTTAATGGCTTAAGTTTCACTTTGAGCAGGTTGGTCCACTTTACATCAGCAGTTAATGTGCGCACAAGACCCTCCCTCCCCCTCTCCATTGGGTAGAGCACGCAAACACGCCTAAGCACACCAACTGCCTCCTGGTAATTATGAAAAAGGGAAAGAAAGAAGAGAAAGTAAATCCTTCTCACTCCCCCTTTTCCACCTCCTCCATTTTTCTCTTCAAGTCCAATTCCCAGTTGAACACTGAAGGAAAAGTGTGTGTGTGGGTGTGTGTGTTCTATATTTTTAAAGCAAACTGTGTGAATTATGAGGCTGAGATGCAACTCAAAGAGCAGCGTAAGCATTTGGGAGATGATAATGCACCTGAGAGAGGCAGTAGGGAAATGGAACAAAGATCAAATCAAGACCTTGAGAATCTCATTTGGGGGAAAACAACTGAAAAACAAGTCATGTGGAGAATAACCTGACCATCACCAAAAAAAATCTAAAGAAGAACCCAAACATCTTCTAATTAAACTGGAAATTTAGGAAGCATCTTAACCCTTGTGCGATCCTAGGAACTTTAACATTGGGATTTGGGTCACCTAGACCCACTAGACAGTGGTGTTAACCTTTTTTCTTCAATGATTTGTGATCTTCACTGGTGTCCATGGATAACATGAAATCTTTCCACCTTTATCCACCTTTGTCATGGTAGGAAGAACATGTCATTGTAAGGAATTAGAGAGTCATCCTAAGATGCTTTGAGGTTAATTATTTAAGGAACAATTCTGGGTGGATTTTGTAAGCTTTATAATTAAAGCTGTTGTAGGGTCCTGGGTAGGAAAACCCAAACAAAAATGTATTAATTTACTCTGAAAACACCAAGAGTGAAATGCACGAACAGTTGCACAAGGCAGCCTGAAACCAAAAGAAAACAGAGTTAATAGATATACCTCTCCAAATGAAAGATAATTCAGTTTCTTAGTAAAAAAGACAAAAGGAGCACACTGGAGACCTCATGGAATAAGGAGGAATATATTCAGGTTAGGCCAGTGGTTCCCAAACTGGGGGGCGGAGGTGTTGCAGGGGGGCGCGGCAAGGCTACGGCTTGAAGCAAGCCCACACCAGTCAGTGAAAAGATGTGGACATTATTTTATGATACATGATGCAGTGTCACTTTTAATAATTGTAAAGGTGATTTGTTTTGCTTTTTTAGTTTTGTTCAGGAAGAAGTTGCCATTTTGTATGACTTACAATGTTAAGTAAAGTCCAGTGGAGTTTAGAAACAAAGGATTTGTATGTTTGTGTCAGTGTGGGGGGGCTCGAAGATATTCTAATCTTCAGAAAGGGGGCCCTGCAAAAAGTTTGGGAACCACTGGGTTAGGCAAACAAATCCAACATCCGTAATCCACAGAAAAGGCAGATCTATACACCAAGGGAACAGTCTTAGTCTTAATCAAGGACAGAAAACGGTTTAAAAAAACAGGCGAGTAAAACCATGAGAACTGTGAAACCCTGGACCGTGAGTTAAGGGGAATTTGAACTGACCTAGAGTATGAGGACCTCTCAGTCCTAGCTACTGTGGCTCACAGGTGGGACGAATGACAAGCGGCTGGATGTCTCAGTTGGCTGCCTGTACGACTGGCCCATGAAAAACCAGGGTTTGTTTCCCAGGGGGCTTCATCCAGTGTGTGTCCTTGGGCAATTTCATTCACGCTACTGACCCAAGGCTGGGTCTCCCTGTGCCGGTGAAATTCTGTATTTATGAAATAAATACAGGATTGTGTCAGGAAGGGCATCTGGCATAAAACTTTCTGCCAAAACCACCTATGTGAATCAATGAAGGCTGATTCACTGGGGTGACCCCTGAAGGGATTTGCCGAAAGGTGAGCAACAACTGGGATGAATAACAATGATTGGGCAAAGGGTGGGAGAACATGCAAAACAAAGCTCACCACAGATCATGACATCTGTTTGTATTCTGGGATTTAAATTATTTATTGATTCAATGTTGATTCAATCCAGAAATGTTTTCTGGATATATAATAACCATCCTGCCATTATTTGGCATAAATGAACAAAACATGAGATAATGATGATCAGATTATTTGTCCTGAACTCTTTTGTTAGAGCTTAATTTCATTTTCACGAGTTTCATCTAAAAATCAAGGTTTCTTATGTGAAATCTTGTCACTCTTAGACAGTTGAACATTTTCTGTTCTTCATGTATCTTCATTCTACCATGTTTGTCTTTATGTTTCTTTTTCCAGGTGCTTCCTGGTAGCAACACTTCCTGTACCTAAAGTCTCTGTAGCAGGAGACACAATATGTCACCTCTGAACACATTTTACTGTTTAATTAAAGTAAATAAATCACTGCAGTCTAAATATTCACTTCTCTGATGACTCCTCTTGGAGAGAACAACACCAGCTCCCTCTAGAATCAATGTTTTGCAGCAGCTCCTTACAGCGTGTTTACCACCACCAACCCCCATCATGCAGACCTAACCGCACAAGCAAAGCGGGAAATAACTACTAATGGAGATGGGACTGTTGACCACAGTCCTAATTTATGCTGATCAATGTCTTCTTTTCCCATAATTTCATTTAAATCTGGAATATTTGATTTCCTGACTGTGTTGGTTAAACATTCCAACAGCTGTTTTGAAAATGGAAAGCATCAGTTTTAGGACTAAAGCTGCATTGAAGTTAAAGAAAGGGGACGTATTGATCAGCTCCTTGTTTTACAGCTGTGACATTGTGTTTGCGTGATCAGGTCACACATCCAGTAAGTGAGTGTGTGCTGTGCTCCACCTGTGGCTCACAGCAGAGTCTTGATAGATTTCACGGTGAAGGTCTGCGTTCCGTCTTCAATGACGTTCCATGGGGGCCTGCACTTCAAATAAATTGCTGTTTCTCTTTAGAAAGTTCTTTTGACCACATGTTCTACAGCAAGCACCCATCCGTTTTCAGGCACAAAGAACCAAAACTCTGCAGAACTTCTGAAGCAGGACAATGAAAGCTTTCACTATGAGTTCCTGAGCCTGGCTCACAAATTCTCCAGTTCCAGTTTCAGAACCCTGTAATCATTCATCCCTGACTGCATGAAGAATGAAACGTTTCCTGCTTCACTTCCCATCATCGGCTTCCTGGCCAGCAGTGGGAGTTCCTGACACCATGAAAGCCACATTCAGTGCAGTCACCTGCAGCACACATGCAAACAGTGCTCTCCTTGTCTTGTGTCAGCGGAAACCCCTCTTGGCCCTGCAGTCACCTCTGATCACCTCATTCTTTGGCGTCATGGCGAGAAGAGAGGATGCATGGAGGCAGGAGGAGCTGCTGAAGGAAGTAATCACTGTTGCTTCTGAATGATGAAAAAAGCTGAAACCATTTCACATCAAAGAGATATAACTTCAGTCTTTGAACATTTCCACATATAAACTGTAGGTGTATTGTATAATTAGATGTGAATCTGGAAAACCTTAACATCTGTTGTGATAAGACGAACAATAAAATGTCCTGATGCTGAACACACAATGACACGCAGAATAGAATGTTGTTGATTTTCATCTGTATTTTTATGTACAAATGAAGATATCGAACACCTACAAAAAAACAATACAACATTGTCCTTAAACCCAGTATGACATCAAAGACGGAGGATGCTTTTTACATTTTTAAACCTACTTTTATTTTATTCATTTTTTTACATTTTATATATGCATGGCTGAAAAAAAGCAAAAATTAAAAGCCAATATCTTCCTGAAAAATGTAAAGGTTTAAATTAAACTGAAAAATATGTTTTTTTTAATGCACAAGGGCGGCAGTGGCTCAGGCGGTTGAGTCCAATAATCGAAGGGTTGGCGGTTCGATCCCCACTCCCCCCAGCCAACTGTCGTTGTGTCCTTGGGCAAGAAACTTCACCCTCCTTGCCTCCAGTGTGGCTCCACTGGTGTGTGAATGCGTAAGAACGCCCTGGTGATGGTCAGAGGGGCCGTAGGCACGAACTGGCAGCCACGCCTCTGTCGGTCTGCCCCAGGGCAGCTGTGGCTACAACAGTAGCTACCATCACCAAGTATGAATGAGGAGTGAATGAATAATGGATTCAATGTAAGCTCTTTCAGTGACTTGAAAAGCACAGATAAATCCAATCCATTATTATCATTATTTGGGATTGGACTGTGAATCCAATTTAAACACATTTAAAGACCCAACTACACAGGTTTTTATATGTTATCTTTAAAATAAGGATCATCATAATAAGAAGACCACTTGGAACACTTAGATAAAAAAAACAAAAGATGATAGGGGTGGGACTTTAATTTATTTCTTTTTGCTTCAGGCAGGAACAGAACCGTGACAATGAACCTACTGTATAACTTTTAAACTTTGTTTCACAAACTTCTTCCAGAAGCTTAGAAGGGTTTGCACACTCACCTACAGATGAGTTCAGGAGGAACCATTTTTTCACCTTCTAGACTGCAGACCCACATTTTGGACACATTTTGGATCTACAGGGTTCTCTGGGGTTTAGCAGTAATGAACCTCTGACTCCACCATACTCACATAGAAGGAAAAATGAGTCAAATGAGGGCAGTCATGAGCACTGGAGGGACGTGCACATCTGGTCGAAACATTAGACCCCTGCATTCCAGTCATTTGGTCAGAGCCAGGAGATGGATTACCCTGAAACGGACTGAGCACAAGCCTCACATTAGCCTCACATTAGCTGGATGACATGGTGATGAAGCCCCGCCTCCAGGTTGGACCAAAACTTCCAGCAGGTGTGATCAGTTCATGTGTCCTCATTGCTTCTAGATGTATCTGTTTTCATCCACCTCCCCCACTGGCAGCTCCAGCTCTGGGCTGTGCAAACATGCAGCTGAAAAAGCCATCCGTCATCTCTTCAAGCCTCTCTCCTGTAGTTATGATTGGAACAAATCAGAAAATTCCCGTGGAGCCAGAGAGGAGAGCGTGGCATCCGGCGTGAGAGGTGCCGCTGTCCTAGCAACATCAAGCCCCCCTGACACAAATGGGCGGACATCCTGGGCAGGACCAAATTCAAGTCTCACTTGTCCTTTCCTTTCTTTCCTTTTTCATGCATAGGGGTACCAGTAAATCACACTTCCAGTTCCATGTGCCCCAGCCCAACAAGAACAGTCCATTTATTCTCATTTTTTAAGCTCTTCATCCATCACAGGAGCTCTGACTGACACAAATGGAGGATGAGATGTCTGTCGCTGCAGTCGGAAAAACAAATTCGGGTTGAGGTTGATTGATCTATTTAGCTGCCAGCTGGATGGGAGGAATATGTTGTTTTCTCACAAATCCAAACACTCCTGAGAGAGGCAACAGGTCAGCACTGTGTCCTAGTCACATGAGCAGTCAAACATAAGTTCTTTACAGAATAAAAGGGTTAGCAGCAGGTTGAGTCTGCTAGCAGTCACTACAGACTAGCTTTCTGACCTGCATTAGTAGCAGACACACAAAGTCACATTCTCCTCAGTCAATTCCTTCTGTGAATGTTCATGAAGGTTCAAGGTTCTCCTCTAGTGGTTGCTCCTGATTCTGAGGCCATGCAGGATGGACCCACAGGGCTGTCGGACCAAACTGGAGAGAGTAACTGGGCCGAAAAGAATTTCCCGTTAAACCACAGCAGGTTTCAAACACACACAGTTTTCTGTGCGCGTCCCTACTTATGTCTTGAGGTGGATGGGATGATATAGAACGTATGTGTGTGATGTGCATTCATCTATCTAGGCCTGAGCATGTGAAAGGCGAGCACGTCAACCCATCCCCAATCCCACTTTCATTTGGCTCTCCTGTTGACCCAGCTGTCAAAGTGGATTTGCGACTTTGGGCTTTACATTTTTCAAAACCAAACAATTGAGGAGGGTGGAGCTCTGGCCTTCAAAAGCAACACTCACAGGACACCAAACAACCTTCTATGTTGCTTCTTAGCTCTGTCGATTCTTCTCTTATAAAGCTAATGAGGTGTGGAGAAGTCTAAACCTAAAAGCCTTGTTGAAGGTGTGGAAGGTAAAACACAATGGCACAGTCCTTGTTATGACAGGCCAATGACTGAGACAGGCCAGATGCACCATCTCATGGAGAAGATGAAGCCTGCCGCAGCCCTGGCACCTACAGAACACCGCATGTTTGAATCACATGTTGGAACCTCCTGAGCATTTTTACTCACATTGAAGCAAAGCATAGGCAGCGACAGACGAGAATGAGGAAAGCCAATACATCGGCTTCAAACCTGAAGTGGAACCGGGGTATGTTACTGAGCTTTCCAGAGGGGATGAAAGAGATGCAAAGTTCACCCAGAGGGGCAAGTGGAACGGGCCGCCACTGCCAAACCTCCAGGTAAATGAATTGCAAATTATCCTGAACCACAACACAAGGACGTGTTTGAATGGAGTCACCCACGCTTGAACTAACTGCTGCAGACAAGTAATTCTGAGTGACAAGTGGTTCAACATATGCTAACCGAAAGGCTGCTCAGCACTCAAGATCAATCAAGTGAAACCTTAAACAGAGGCAGGAAAGCCGTCCACGTGAACAGGTTGGACAGAAATTTCAAGCCCTCATTAGAGGCCCCCAGGGGACTGTGGAAACTCAAAGATCCAAAAGGGACTCCCTACATCTGTGAGACGAAGTGACCTAATGAGAGGCGAAAGTAAATAAACTCACTCGACGGATCTACCCGCCCAGCCTGAGAACTCCTCTATCGGCTTAGACTTTCTGTCTGAAGGAGCGACTTTAAGGCCACTATCTGCAGTTGTTCATCATATGTCACAGTGACATGCTTACAGCAACCAAGCATGTACCTGATGCTCAGTCGTAGTGTTGCTGTATTCCAAGTGTTACATGTGCACAGGCTTCACAAAACCCTAAGATGTACAAACATATTTCAAAGATCATTACTAATGAGGGGAGTCAGAATGAGTCAGAGCAGAGCCTCAGCTCCTTCTGCAGAGAGCACTGCAGGAATGTCAGGCTAAATAAACACGGTGTCTGCTGGAGAACCAAATAGCCCCCTGACTCCTTCACTTTCCCCATAGACAAAGAGGCTGGAGGGCAGCAAAGAATGATGCTGAGCAGTGCTGTGCATCCACACGTCAGAACAAAAAAACTTGAGTTTGGCTGCTTTAACTGTATTAGTAGAGAATTTAAATTCTATAAGGAGATAGTGTTAAAATTCCATTTAAAACAAGAAAGTATCTTTAAAACAAACGGAACCCTTTAGATGTCTTTATAGGGTTTTATTTGAACTTGTTTTAAACAAAGATTACTGAGCAAAGAACTCATCCCTACATGCACAATGTATCTGCATCAAAATATCAAATAGTGGCAACAAAACATATGTTCATTCTTTTAAATGCACAACAGTTTAGTTAGGGTATGGCCATGATCACTTGTATTTTTGAAAAATGCAACAGTCGGCAAAAGTCTGCTTAGTACAAGTTTTAAAACAGCTGGAGTAGACGGTTCCTCATGAATCTCCTTTGGGAGCATCAGATGTATTTCTAGTTACTGAAGCCTCACATTCCCATTTTGAGATGGACATTTTTGGGCCTGGTGAAATGTTATCAAAGTAGTGAGTTTGACAGGAAAGATGTCAAGACTAACTCTATGGAAAGCAGCATAATAATCTCTCCTTATCCGCAGCAGAATGCACATTTGGTTCTGTCACATCAGCTCTTCTGATGTGACAGAACCAAAGCATATCCAAAGCATATCCAATTGCACAAATTGGATATGGGATACTAAATTTGCCTAATGGAAACACGACTATTTAAAAAAAAACTCACATTTATTGAAAAAGAGTTTTTGCGCTTGGAGGAGGTCGTTTTTGAGGCGTATCAAAACTGTTTTTGCACAACTACAAGAGAAATACTTTTTCGGAATTAATTGAGTCAAATAGATAGTGACGCCAATACGCTTCTTGGTAGGAAATGGCTGCCTGGGGCGTTGCACAGCGGGCGCCACAAAAGGTCCCACAGTTCATTATCAAAAGGTGAGCTGACATGTGGAATTGTTGGATCCACAGATCCTCTGTAAAATCACCAACCATGATCTCCCAAAATCGCTTCCTCTCTAGTCGCTCCCACGTGTAAGGAGCTTGTCACTCGATGGCTTGAATAAGATGTCGACGTTTCCTTTGATAAATGATGATGAGCGCTGGTGCCGTGGCAGGAATTTGAATGTATGTGCTGTACATTAAAGTATTGTTCACATTCGTCACCATGTCTATGAAAGACTTATTGCCTGAGTTAGTTTGTGTTTATTCAAATAATTATAATTAAAGGGAATCAGTGTAATTGTGAAATTGTGTTTTTTTCGACATTTCTAGAATTGCGATAAAGTTTTGCACATATGTATCATGGAAACACAGCTTCCGTCGCCTAATTGAATTATATGGCCTGCATGTAGCAATGGAGTACAAGCTGAGTGAAAAACAAGCTTATGTCTCTGTGGCTCATGATGCTCGGTCTGATCAGCAGGACCTGCAGGATACCCAAAAATAAAACCACAAGGACACATTTTATGAAGATCAAGTTTTAAAATATTTTGTGTTCTAATGAGGATGACCTGTTGTTAAATTTATTTCCTTGTTTTTATTACACATTATGACTATCATGCTGGTTTGGTGGAGCAGCAACCTCCATTTCCTGCTATTCTACCTGAGATCAGAAATCTGTTGGTTTTTGAGTGAACACAGCAGCAGTCATGTATTTGTTCATATCAGACACACATCATAAATACAGGGTCTGCATAATATCTCAAATTTGTACATAGTAAAAAGAGATTTGTTTTGTTTTTTTGGATGGTATCATCTTACCCGAGCTCCTGACCTGATGTGGCCGTGCTTACATTCACACTCTTGATAGCAGTTGTTTGTTTAGGTTTATTATCAGTGTGCCCCCTCTAGTCATGGGGTTCCCCTAAACTGAATCCCACATGACTGACTGAGCCTCCCCCAGTTCTGCTTTATGTCTTTCTGACCCACTCTGACATATTTACCTAAAGTCCTGCTCAAAGCTTCTCGGAAAGGCTGTTTACCTGCAGGTCAAAACATAAAAGTGATCAACGAAAAATCTCACCTGAACTTTTACAACGCAACTGGACAAAGGAAGTGAAGCAGATCTAGATTTTCTTTGAACTTCAGAGGATAAAAATAATTCTTCAAAATTCATTTTATGCTCAAACATCGGTTGATGCTGAAGGCAAATATCCCAGATTAACAACAGTAATCATTAGGATTCATCTCTTTGGTGCAAGCACTGGCTCTGTCTCTATATAATCTTTGTGCTCTAAACCAGCAGCCACAATTGTGTCTTAAACACAAATATTTTCTACAAATGTAAAAATTTGATAAAGCGTTTGTTTAAGTCTTTTGTGTTTTTTGTTAGGTGGGAGGATTGGCTCAAAATTGCAAGACTCTCTAGAAACTTTCTGATCCAAAAAACAAATAGAAAAACACAGTTTAGATTTTAGACGAGTGTTGAGGCTGACGCAGAAAATGTAACAGGCTTTTGAGTGGAAGAAGAGTTGCGTTTTTCTCCAGAATCTGTTCCTCTTACTGACACAGCTGTGGTGGTTTCAGTCAGACGTGTGAAAGTAACAGAGAGCTGCTGTTTGAAACCGCAGAAATGCTGTAAATCATGGGTGGGGGTCTGGCTGAATGAACCTGTCGTAGAGGTGGTTGAGTCATGTCAATCTTTACTCTAATGTTTTTGTCTGGCGATAAGACTTCATGCATGTGGAAGGAGTTTCCCTTTAAGTGTTTAACTGAACAGGTGGAGCTCATTCTGATTGTTTTTCAGCCATTTACCGACAGAGCTGCGTGTACTTTAGTAAAGCTTTTGCAAAGAAACCTTTTTTTATTTCTGCAAGGTTCCAAATCAAAGACCTGGCAATAAGAACACAAAAATGTCTCTAAACTAGAACTTTTTTGAAGTAAAAAGAATGTTTGACTCAGACTTACAATCGAGTCTTTACCTCCAATATATTGTTTTTATACCTTCATGACAGAAGAGCTTCAGATCGGGGGAGGCCTGGAACTCTCCTCTAGAAGCATGAAACAGTCTGAGGAGGTCTGCTGTGACAAGCTGACATGCAGCAGGTTCTACTGCCCTGGGGCTAATTCCAACAAGGAGAATCCTGATGAAGCTGTGAGGACTCAATCAATACTAGCTCCAAAGAAGGGCGTGTGTGTGTGTGTGGGGGGGGGGGGGGTACAGACAGGCAGAGATGGATGAGGGGAGCAGTATTTCACAGTGACTAAGAAATGTGGGAACGCATGGATCAAAGGAAACAAGCACACAACTTAAGAAAAACATGACCAAAAGATTAAATGCATGAGAAACAAAAACAGGTTAAGTAAACATGCTGGGGAGGCACGAAGGAAAAAAGCACCATGTAAACAGAGAGATTACCTGAGAGGGAGGAGACTGAGTCTAAATCGAAGACACTTAAAGAAGGCCAATCGATTGTGGTCAAGGCTGACTGGACCCTCCTCTTTGGTTAGTCGTCTATTTCTGATGTACGCTGGGATCCAGCGTTCTCGTCTTCTTTCATCTCTCCATCACAAATTAATGAAACTACTAGACCTGCACAGTTCTTCTGGAGAGGAAGGTACACGTACTGCATCCTCCTGTGTCTCTTCTCTTGCATCAGGGTTGGTTTTTTTTTTAGCATGTAGTCATCAGAGATTAAAATTGCAGATGTCCTGTAACTCCTGTTTGAACATCAAAAAGATAAATAGGATGGTTTATCTGAAACTCCGTTCAATGAAAGCCTCAAACCAGGAAGAAGAAAATAAAGTCATAATCTCCACTGAAAAAACTCTGCAGGCCATCAGGAGAATCTGGTGGATTTGGATGCTGTTCAATAGAAAAGTTTCTTCTCAAAAAAAAAAAAAACAACAACCTTTCATACAAATAAGAAGGTTTAATAGTTGGACAAAATATTACCCATTAGGAACTTTTTCAAAAATTACACAACATAATTTCTTTACACGGTAAAATTCTGCTTAGAGCACCAGGTCTCATACACAGGAAATTTCAAACCATGTAAAACATATAAAGGACTTTTGTAATGCTAAATCATGCAAATCAGACCATTATTACGCAAAGATTGTAATAAGTTGTAGATTTTTTTAATAAACATTGATTTGGTTGAGGAACACAGGAACACATTTTAAATTATTTGATTATTATTGGGTGTTTTGGAGTGAAATAATAATTTTTTGGGAGATATTAGGCTGTTGCCTCATACCGATCCTATACCTGCTTGCTGGATGCTAAAGTTTGTCTCTACTACTGAAGGATGAAGCTCCAGGGGTGGACACAGAGGGGCGTAATCCTGCTCATTTTCCAACATTCCCTGATCTCTCACACGTTCTATTGGCTGGACACACCGGATCCAGGTAATCAGCTGTGAGTGGAGCAGTGATTACTGAAAAACATGCAGGCATGAGGTCTGAAATTTCCCACCCCCTGCCCTGGATGATCAGCTGTCCGTCATAGGGACACACAAAGAAACACACATAAGGAAAATCTGCAGTCAGCATGTTGAAGAACGTTTCCAGGGAAGCATGTTTGTGGACTGTGGGAGGGAGATGCATATCTGTAGAGCTTCACTGCTGGTGGAGGCTGAGACTTCCTTTGAACTCTGATTTATCTACCCCTTACTTAAAATTAGATTAGCAAACAAACAAAAAACTTCTTTCATTTTATTTTATTATAATACAACTTTCATTTCATCAGGAAACTCTTTAAGTTACAGAAGATCAAACTCAGCTTTAGTCGAAACCTTTTTTGTGAAAACCTGTCTGACAGCGGGGTTATCCTCCTGTGGTGAAAACGTGGCTTGATGACTTGATGACCATCGTCCATCAGTCATGCGCAGCGCGTGCAGAACGTGTTTAGACATCTACATTCAACATCACCTTCCCAGGCTCTCCATTCAGCAGCAATATTGCAGAGATGTGTATGTTTATGGTAATGGTGTTATGTCAGATATCAGCGATTTGTTATGAAGGGGGTGTAAACAGCAGGCTGTGATTGGGGGGGTTTTGGATGGGGGGGCTGGGTGTTACAGAGTGTGTGGAGGAGTGTGTAGGTATGGCTCTGACAGGGTCAGGACACATCCGAGAGCTGATGGTAGCTCCTCAAAACATCAGACTGAAGCTCCAGACTCTTCCTCTGCTCAGAGAGGAATATGCAAAACTGTAAAAGGTTAAAAGCAAATATTGAGTCATAATTATGCAGCTTTCATTTGGCTGTGCTGGGGCTCTGTGGGGGGGGGGGGGGGGGGGGGCTTTGTTTGGTGAGTCCATTGATTTACCCTCATTGTTTCTGCAACTCCCCCTCCTCTTTTGACTGACGAGACCAGAGGAGGATTTGTAAATAATAATTCTAAACAGAAGTATGGATTTCTGCTGTAAAGCAGAATTGGGACGTATTGATCTAATAGCAGAAGAAAAGAACATCGGATTTGATTTTTGGAGCAACACACAACTGTATTTTTTGCTTTATGGCGTCATTGTCCACTTTGCATAGGTGAATATTTTTTTTACATTTTACCATAGTTATACCAACAGACTCTTTTATTTATTTATTTTTGCCTTTTTAAAGGTTAAATTAGCTTTCAGCAGTGAATAAAAACTGTATCTTTCATCGACCCCAGTTCCCCCTGCAGAAGAATGAGCACACTCTGCTTCTTGTTGGGTAGTATCTGAACCTCATCGAGTGTCAGTGTTAATGATGAACCTGAAAACAAACTTGCATTAAAAAACTTCCCCCTGTGAGTCACAGAACGATCGCAGATATCTCCAACTTGTATTATAACCAGTTTTAACTTGTGTTTGTGAGAAAATGCTCAAAATGTGAGTGAACTACATGAGCGATTATAAAATGTAAACTTCTGAGGGAATTTATGAGCTAACCTTCACAAAAACGTCTGGCAAAATGCATTTAACCCAAATTTAGTGAAAAAATAAATCCACTTTTTTATACGTTTTAATAAATCCAAACTATTTACAAGCTGTCACTGTCCAACATCGTAGAAGTGGGGTCATTCTTTTTCTCAAAGTCAGCGCAAAGGCAGCCACTTCTACCAAGTCTAAAAACAACTTTGGAGTGCTTTCATGAGCTCTTTTATGAGTATCAGCATTTAATTACAGGACACCAACAGACAGCCTCTCAGCCAGGAAGGTCTTGGCTTTATGAGACTCAAAATATTCAAGCAACAGAGACGTACAGTCAATAAAAAATGTTTAGTTTCATCCCTATACAGCCCAGTAATGCCCCACATCTTTACATCCTCTTTGTCTTGATGTCACTCAGCAGAAGAGAGAATTTTCTGTAAAACTGCATCAACAAAGAATCTTCCTGAAACTTTACTGGTTTTGAGTTAAAAGCAAACAAAAATGAAAACACTTTAAATCAGAAATAATTTAAAGTGTTATAGAAGGATCAAATCCTTCACTTAAAAGACTTCCTCAAATAGTCGTTGTTGGAAAAACGTTGAGTGATTAACTAAAATCCTCTTTTCTCTCACAAAGGAGTTTGGATCTCCTCTCAGTTTGTTTATCATTTAAAGATTTAGTCAACACAATGATCTGCGTACCTCTGGTCTCTGCTATGGACCTGCAGGATTCCTCACTCTTCCCACAGATGCAGAAGTGCACTTTCAGAACATTATTGCTCAGAAGCCCATCTGTGGGTTCACTGCTCCACTGTGGGATGTGTTTTTCTGCAGCCACGTCAGTGAGAAGAAACCACACATCCATTTGATTTCTCTATTTGGGGAATTCACAGAGAATCTAAAAGGAAACATGCCAAACTTTTAAGGTTTGAAACAGAAAATCACCAAATTAATAGATGAAAGTTTGCTGTTTTCTATTTTTCAGTACAGGACAATTGTTCGTTGAGCAACTGTAGCTATCAGTGAAGACTAACCACTGATATTTTAGAGAACAAAGGGTATTCAGGGTTTGTATAAAATGAAAAGCTGGAAAAGTTTTGGAAATAGAAAATGTAATTTTTAGGTCCTTGAAAAGTTTGCGAAAAACAGTCGTGAAAATTTAATATTTTGGATGCAAAAAATATATATATAGTTTAACATGAGACTTTGTGGCAGAATTTTTTGAAAAGCTATTTTTGACACGTTTTGAAACAAACTTCTAAAAACTACAAGTTTGAGAGAAAATGTGCAACTTCTGTTAGTTATTTAGACCAAGATAAACGACTTTTTAACCCCTTTAATTAGGAAGCTTCAAACACTAAATTGTCTTATATTCTGCTATATTTTTCACAACAACTTTGTTTCATGTTCATGTTTATGTTTTGTCCAGCATTTATTAACATCCAACATGTATTCCAAACAATGGTCATGTCATGATGCTACCACCTCCATGCCTCGTTGTGAGCTCAATGACATCAGAAGTTTTAGGTTTTACCACAACTGCAATTAATTTTTCGAGGTTGAGTGTCTTGTTTCTAAATGGTCAAAGGAGCTGGATTCAATCTCTAAATACAAATTGGAGGCTTTAGCTTAAGATAAACAGGAGTATATCAAATAAAAATAGTCTTCAGGAAGCTTTAGAGTAATCAGATCTTTCAAGTGTTGTCCATGTTTCTAGATATTTGTCTATTTTCTTCAGATCTTCAGATCATTTATGCCCTCGTGTTTTCTTTTTGTGTCGTCCTTTTTTGTCAGCAGTTGCAGCATCTGTCTTTAGCGGCTGCACGCGGTGCATATCTGCATATGACGGCAAACGACCTGACCTATTTACAAAGAGCTTCATCTCTCTCCTCCTTTACTCTCTTGCTCTACTGTACATTTGTATGTATTACTATCGCTCCAGTGCTATCCATACGTATGTCTCATTTGCACTCTACTTTGTTAAAGCGCCTCTTATGTTTTTAGATTTGGGATCCATTTCTGAGTTTTCATCTCCACAGAATTGTTCCAACCAGCTGGCAGTCTAACATCTTTGTAAAAATCTTTCCTAAAGATCCATCAGTGAGTTCTTCCCACTCAAAGACACGTCAGCTTTTGCCAAGACAGACGTGCACATCATCTCATCCTTTCTTCCACTTAGAAACACAGAGTTAGAGTGCAGAGGCTGAAGATGGAAGATGCTTGCAGGATAGCTCGATCATCAGAGCGTGATAGGCAGAGTGATGCATGTACTTCTGACGGAAAGGTGCTTCTGTCCTCTAAAACGCAGTTTTAAAAAGTGTTCACTGAGTGCAGAGAGGAGGAACTTGGAGAAACGTAAGTGTGTGCATGAGATTGATGATAAACTGAACGAGTCCTTGATGGAGGAACGAGTCCGTAATGACCAAATTCAATTATCCCGGCCGTGCACGCGGCGTGTTGGCCAGAGCTTCTTACCCGTCACTTACAGCAGATGCAGACTCATAAATCCTGATTATTTTAGCTAACCAGAACCTTCTTCCACTTCACTGAATAACAAACAGGTAAGAGCACATGGGGGGGGGGGGGGCACTCCAAGTATTTTTAACTGTGGAAGGCGAATGCGTGACCTGCGTGAGCTGCATGTGAACATCTACAGAGCTTCACACTAGTCGCTGCTTCTGGCCAGACATAAACACACATGCAGCACTTTGGCATTAGCTGACCTAAAGCAACACAAACACACCCTTAGTCAGCATTTGGATTACCAGTGAAGATATTTTTAAAACAGAAGAATCAAAACCTGTTGCTGAGCAGTTTCATATATCTCATATCTGTCTCCATGATTGTGAGACAGCAGCTTTCTTCATCTTTAGGACTTTTGATGTAAAAATCGCCCTTGCAGGATCTGCATTACATTTTGCCGGCCCAACTCCACCCCGTTCTTCTTCAGTCTGGCCTTAACCACCATAAGTGTCAGGGCTCAGAGGTCGCTTCCCTTGGTCCGAGGTTATCCCAAGCATGCAAGATGTCTTTGGCCCAGAGTCCAACTGCCAAACACTACTGACTATTCATGCTTAATTTCTGTTTCATTTCAATTACCTTTTCAAGATGTCTCCTTATTGAACTGTCCCCTCTTTTGTTTTCTAAACCATGACAATAAGATTAAACTTTTTTCTGCTTCTTACTTTTGATCACACTTAAGCACCAAAGATCCAAAAACGTTGGGTTTTCTCCTTTGCCTGCTGATGACGGCATCAGGACTGTTTGGCTGCAGATGATGACATCACGGCCGTTTGGCTGCAGATGATGACATCATGGCCGTTCAGCTGCAGACATTGGGCATCATGACTGACTGAAAACATTCTCCTCTGATCTGTGGAGCCAGATCGGGTCAGGCTGATCATGTTCTGAGGTCAGAAGAACAAGCTGAAAGCACAAGGATGACGCTCCGGCTTCATCTGTCTTTACTCTTCTCTGTCTCGTGCACGTCCACGTGCACACACACAGAAAGTGTGGTGTCTGCGCAAAAGCCGCATAACAACATTAAAGATTGAGCGAGTTGCAGGAGGAGGAAATCGCTGCTCCCCCTGGTGCTGCGGCAATGACATCATTTTTGTTTTCTTTTTTTGAGGGGGAGGGGGTCAGGAGCCCAAGGGGAAAGGCTCCATCCTGGTGAAGGTCTGCCGCTCTGTCAGCTGGCTCAGTGCTTAGAAGGGGGGGGGGGGGTCTTTTTGGATGCAACTGAAACATTCTTTAAATTCTGACTCAGCAGCAAATGTGAAGTGAGCTTTAAAAGCAAGATAAATATTTTAAATGGATGTTTGGTTGTCATGGAAATCCCTACAATACCACATTTATACTAAAGTCAGTGGGCATATGAAATGTCTTCATCATCACTATGTCTGTTCTGTAAGGATTCACATTCACTGAGCTGCTTTCATCCTTCTCGTCGTTCTGTTCCTGGTTCTCAGCGTCCTGACGTGGAACACAGACTGAAGCACTTTAGAGGATTCACTTTACACTTTTCTTATGATCCTAACGATGATGACACATGACTTCTCTGGAAAACAGACACTTATGGCTATTCGTTCCTATAAATGTACGACTACGTGCTGCTTCCCTGCAGCCTGTTTACAAAGTGAACAAGTGAATAAAGCAGATGATCATGGAGCCTGTTGTACAGTCTGTGGAGCCAAGCTGACACCTAGTGGTAAAATGCAGGTACTTGCAGTCCAGCAAAAACCTCTGGATGATGCCCAGTTTATTTTAGGAAAATATGCTTTTATAAGGTCAGAGAACAAATATAATTTCTGTTTTTTTCTCTTAATGCTTCCTGTTGATAGCTTAATGTATTTTACTACCAGGCTTTCAAATCAATTTTTTTTATTTTTCATTAAGACTTACTAATTCAGAAAAACCCAAACTGTAACTGAAAACACCTGAACTTATAGTTCAATGTTTATGTGCTTTACAGTACAAAAGTAATCAAAGTTGACATTTATTAAATTTATTTCAGAGTAAAATGCAAAGTTTTAGATTTAGCAGCAAACTCATAACTGACTGTATCTGTGAATCTATATAAAGAATTAGGATGTCACTTTAAAAAAGTACAAAAATCTGAACATGAAAACATCAAATCCTTCAAGGAATGTAAAGACAAAACCAAAACTCTCCCAAAAGTTCTTCAAAATTAAGACTGACAGTTTTATTAGCCTGGATTACAGATCCAGTTCTGAATGTCTCCTCACAGTTTCCCATTTCTGAAAAGTTTAAGAAAGCGAAGAAACTCCTTGTTGAGTTGTTTTCTAAAAATGATGTGGTAATAAAGACCTCCTGATGCTGTTGTGAACAGTAATGTGAATAATGAGTTCAAAAACTGGTGGAATTGTACCATCTTCACTGTGGTACTGGGGTACCATCGCTGGGCGACTGTCCCCATCAGTTAAAGCGCCGGTAGCAGGCCTCACTGTAGGACGTGGCATTGACCACTTGGAACATGTCTCTCCGGACAAATGTCAGAAAGTTGGTCAGAGGGCAGAGAGGCTGGCTGACATGGCGGGCATGAGACCTGCAGAACGCCGAGTGAAATGTCACATCCTCGCCGTTGTACAGCACCCTGATGAACACGTCTCTACTGTTCACCTTTGACCTCTCACCTTTGCCCCCCTTCCTCCTCACCTGCCCTGGTGTGACAGGGAGGCCTCTCCACAGCTCAAAGACTATCCTGGCAGCAAAACGTGGGAACTGGGCCTTCTCTAGACCGAGGGCACTTAGCAGCGGAGCCAAAGTGACGTCATGAGCAGATGACAGGGTGAAGACCTCATCCATCCCAGCCCGCCGCTGGCGGCCCGCCTCGCTGCTCTTGGCCACTCGCTCCATCCTGGCAGCAGTTCGATTGAGATAGGGGAACATAGCAAGGACGGCATATTTACGGTAGAGACCCACGCGTCTCCGGTCCGCCTCGTCATCCAGCTGCTGCTGACGGATTATGGCAAACTGCTCCCGGGTCAGACATCTCGGAGGAGCACCATCTCCACTGGGAGCACAAGGGAAGGGCAGGCCGTGGCACAGGTGACACAGCAGAGAATCTATGGGGTTGGCTGCTCGGAGCTGCCGCGGGGGTAGGCCTAGTGTTCGTGCCATGGTGATATAAGTCCTCTCCAGGTTAGCATCAGCCACTCTGAGAAGATACTGCCTCCTCTGGTCCTCTTCAAGGTATTTGCTCCTGGCAGGGCAGTCACACGAGGAACCACAGAAGAGGGTGTTCCACTGATGATGGACGGTCAGCTTCTTCCAGTCAAAGTCTGGAAGGAACCCATAGAGGAAAGCAAGTCCACTCTGGACGGTTCGACTCTTACCTGTGGTCTCCAGCCACACCTGACGTGCTGACCAATCAGAAGGCAGAAACCTGTGCTGTTTGTAAGCTTGCTGGAGGAGCTGCCCATTGCGAAGATGTTGCACTACACCTGCAGGAGGAGAAGATCCAGGAGGATGAAACGTCTGATGAATCCAATCGGGTCAATCTAAGAAGAATTTGAGAACAAGATGTTGAAGTGTTTGGACCTGTCTGAGTGAGCTCCCCCATCTCACACGCACTGTGGTTGGGGAGACGTGGAAGAGAGGCCAGTGGGGAGTCCCAGTGGCCACGCCCACTCTGAGCCATGTGACTAATGAAGGCCTTGAGCAGCGGGTGTGAAGGTCTCCTAAGTGTGACGACAAGAAAAAGAAACATCAGAATTATTTTAAATTATACCAAAATATTAGGTGAAAAACATATCAGAGATAAAATAATTTAATTTTTGTTTTCCCCAAGAAAAAATAAACTGAGAGACTGATGCTGCATTTTCAGCTACAAAGAACATCCAACAACCAGAAGGCTGTGATGCTAACCAGATCTACAGCCTTTATCAGCAGGAGAACTCCAACCTTCTGGATTTCCTCACAGTTATCAGAGGTTAAAACTGACACATGACTTCCTGAATCTGAAGCAAAACAAGGAGGAAGTAAAACCATCAACACTGATCATCTTTGGCCATTTTGCTCCAAAGACTTTAGTCACTTTATTTGTGGGTTAAGATCCTTCTTGATGACAATTAGGACAAACAAACAAGTTCAAATATTTCCCATCTATTCCAAAAATTTGGAAAAAGGTGGTTCAAAATTCTGCAGCTTGGTTTCAATGGGTCTAAATAAGAGACAGCACTAAACAGCAGCTTTAGCTTATATTTACTGGTTTTCGTTTTATTTTAGTTTATCAAAAGATTCTTCTTCTTTTTTTTTTAATCACTACCTGGACCACGACCTTTACCTGTCAGGCCTGGTTCTTTGTTCAGCTCCACTTCAGTCTGATTTAGTGTTCTCTCCAGAATGAGCTGCTGTGGCTTCATCCACGTCTGCTCTCAAGCTCCTCCCAAAACTTTTCTTTGGCATTGAATGCAGGTGGGAATTGGCTTAGTTTTAACAATAACTGTTAAATCTGTGCTTCTAAAAAAAAAATTGTAGATGTTTTTTATAAAAAGTTTGAGTAATTGTTAAGTATCTGATGATTTGGTCTTTTTCATCTTCAGTTAACATCTGAGTTTAAATAGTGAGTCCATGTTGCTGCAGTTCACTTCATCCATCACCAGGTGTTGCTCTAACACACCTGAGAGAGAACTGTTTGCAAAGGGATGGATGTACAAAAAGAAGAAAGAAATAGTTGCTGTAGGACACAGTCATAAAGTTAAGCCTTTGGGATTGAAGGAGGAAAAGTCCATAATTCAGCAGAGAATAAAGATTACAGGTCAGTATAAAAAGATCAACTCCACTAGATTACCAGAGCATTAAGACAGTCTGATTGGTCCATAATCCAGAACATTAAAAATAAAAACAGGGATCTGTCAGAACCTTTTATCAAAGCTGACAGAGTAAAACAAAGTCTGACTGCAGATCACTATCTTAAAGAACACGACCCAAATCTGGTATTCTCCACAGTCTCACATCTGCAAACATCTGTTTTACGAACTGCTGTGACGGCCAGGTAGATGCTGTTACTATTCTGTAAAACAAAAAAACAGGAATAAAGCAAAGACCACAATGGAAGCTTATCTGTCTCATAATTCAGAATAAAAGTCTATAACCAAAATACTGTTTCACTTTCACAATAAAACGGAGTTTATCGACTCAAAATAAAATGAAATGGAAATCAATCCTTTTTCCTTTTGCATGCCTGCAAACACAAAGCTATGAGTCCGGCTGCACTGCTCAGAGACATGCTTCGCTCGCGTGGAGCAGTTAGCTGGTCCTGTTCGCGCTCCAAAGCCTCCTCTGGAGCGCCACACCGAGTGAGCACTGATGTCATCGCCCCGCCTCCCCTCTGGAACTGCTGACTGGAAATGGATTATGAGACAGTCTTTGTGCGGCAGATGTGAAAACAAAAATGCAATCCCCTCTCTGCATTATGGCTTTAATTACGTCACAGAGTGAGCGGTGTTATAGAAGAAAACGAAATAGCATTTTGGAAGATCGATTTTTATTTTTAAGTCCTTTGATGCAGTTACATTGTGAAAATGAAAAAGCTTTCTGTTTTTCCATTTTAATTCACAAATTAGATAATTCTAATTGAATTTTGCTACACATTTACTAGAAATTTTTTTGAAAATGAAAAATCAAATACCATTTTCTTTATCCTTTTAATTAAGTGACAAAACAAGCGGTGTTGAAGAAGAAAAAGCCGTTAAGCAGGATTTCTTTTTCATTTTAATTTTGAGTCAACGAACACAGCTTTATTGTGAAAATGAAAAAGCATTTCCGGTATTGACTTTTATTTTTAATTGTGAGACACAATAGACGACACATCCCTCTGTTTCATCATCCAGAAATCTGAGGGGTTCAGGGAGACTGGGAAATTCAATTTACTCTGGAAAGCTTCCAATGGTTCATTTTTCCACAGCAAACATCACAAAATCAAATTACACGGAACATGGATTATTTGACTGACATGATGGAGAGATTAGCCAAAAAAAGATGGAACCAGAATGAGAGACAGATTATATGAAAGTCGAGAAATTAAGATTATTCAGAAAGGGGAGGGAGGTATGCATGAGGAGAAACAGAGAAAGGTCAAATCAATGCACACACAGTGTGTGAGGACAATAAAAGTCTTTCTTTCTAGCATTCATTAGAAATGAGGCGGTAGAAGTCCTCCACAGTGACAGACGTTTGGATGAAGATCTCTAGAGAACCAGTAGATTTAAACACGAGAGGGGAGCTTAAACCACAATGAGAAGATCACTTCCAGATGAGGACTGAAAGGAGAACCTGTCATTTACCCCAACATGAATTTCTCCATCCACATGCCTGGATACTCATTGAAGAAAATATAAAGTCAGAAAAATCTTTCCTAATTATAGACAGTGGTAGACAAGCCCTTTTTTCCTAAAAACAAACATTTGATTTATGCTAAACTAAAGTCTTGTGTTTGTGTTTTATAAGATCAAAGACGTTTATCCTTTCTAAAATAGTAAAGAAAAAGAAAAAGAACGTTTTTAATATCCAATCTTTCTAACATGGTTATAAATATAAACCAAGAACAAAGTGGGGTTTTTTTTATAACTCTTCTGTTCTAAATGTGGCTTGAAAGAACATCCAAACCACACGAACATAGTTTCCTATAGAGCAGTATTAACTTTTGGCCACGCCTGGTCAGACTTAAAGTCCAACAGATGTTGGAGCTCCGCATCTCCAAGCTTCAGTTTATGGCTGAAGAGCCTCTAAAGCAGATTAAGGGCTTTTAGTTTGAAAAGTGAGAAGCATCTTCATCGTCATGGTACTGCGCTTTGACTGACCTCTGATCAGCTTCCAGATCCAGGGTCTGGATAAGTTGCTTTTGGTTGCAATGTGACAATCTGCTATTGTGCATAAACTGTTACTGCTGTGAGGATCAGTCTGTTCTGGGTCCAGATGTGCAGAACTGACCTCAGTAAACGTTCTGAGCGCTGCAAATCTGATGACCATTTAGACTATACAGTTTCAGGATTTCTGTCCACAGAAGAAGGGGGGAGGGGTCACACAAATCAGAAGTACTCACAGGAAAGTTATTACAGAGTTCCTGAAAGTCAAGCCTTAAATATTCGTCAGCTAGCTCCTCCCATCAAGAGAAGATGGCAATCAGAAAGCAGAATTCATGAAAGAATTGAGCAATTTTCCATCTGAGTTTATGATTTTTTTTCAATCATTTTGTTTACTCAAGATAAAAACCAACATGGATTACAAACATTTGTCATCTAAAACAGAGAATGTGATTATCTAACCAAACCTGGAGCTGCAAACACCAGAACACCATGACTCTGACATTAATACCAACCAACCTGACCCAATATGTTCTCCCTAGGTAACAAAGGCTGCAGAACTCACTGTCCAAACTGTGAAAGCACGTCTTATAAAACCCATCGCCATAGCTGATAAGCTCAGAGGGTTATCAGAGAAACGGGTCTCAGGGAGGGAAAGCATTCCAACAATTAAACACAAAGAGAAATGTCGACTAAAACTAAGTCAAAAATCCAGACAAGCACCTAGAGAATAAACCACATTCATCTCTGCTGCATTCATATCAGTGTATCAAAGGGTAACATCTTCTCTGTGTTAGAATACATGGCTAGAGGAATATCCCCTCTACAGTGGTGGACAAAATTTTTGGTACCCCTCAGTTAAAGAAAGAAAGTCCACAATGCTCACTGAAATGACTTGAAACGTTCAAAAGTAACAATAAATTAAAATTTATTGAAAATTAAATAATCAAAATCAGCCATTACTTTTGAGTAACTGATTAACAGAAGTATTTAAAAAAAATAAACTAATGAAATAGGGCTGGACAAAAATGTTGGTACCTCCATAAAAGACTGAGAACTAATTGCCCAGGGGGTCATGATGAGCTCAGGTATGTCCTTTAATTGACATCACAGCTGTTTTCAAACCCATAATCAGTCAGTCTGCCTATTTAAAGGGGGGAAAATAGTCACGTTGCTGTTTGATGAAAAGGTGTGAACCACACTCAACATGGACAACAGAAAGTGAAGGAGAGAATTGTCCCAGGACATTAGAAACAAAATTATAGACAAAAATCGTAAAGGTAAAGGCTATAAATCCATCTCTAAGCAGCTTGAAGTTCCTTTGACGACAGTGGTACATATTATTCAGAAGTTTAAGACCCACGGGACAGTAGCAAACCTCCCTGGATGTGGCCGGAAGAGGAAAATTGATGACAAATTGAGGAGACGGATAGTTGGAACTGTATCCAAAGAGCCCAGAACAACCTCCAAAGACATAAAAGGTGAACTCCTAGATCAAGGTACATCAGTGTCAGATCCCACCATTCGTTGTGTTTGAGTTGCCACATACATATATGTGGCAGCTTGGCTTGTTTAAAGCCGGACTCACTTCCTCTTTCTGTATTTTAGAGAGTACTGCGCATGCCCAAATTATTTATTCCGACCGAAAGTGTGACCCATATAAACGCTTGTCATAATCGGAAAAAGTTTTTCTGGGCCCATGTACACGGTTGAATTCTAATCCGATCTTTGATCAGATTTAAACATTTTGCACACACAGGGAATAAGTATTGAACACATGAAGAAAAGGAGGGGTAAAAAGGTCTGGCAAGCCAAGAAAGCAGCTGGAGTTTGTCAGTATTCAGAAGGTTAACCTGCCCCTAGCTGGTATAGTCCTGATTGATGCCTTTTAAAAAGGTTTCTCACCAGCAAGGTGTTAGACAAGAAGCATTGCATGATGGGTAAAAGCAAAGAGCTGTCCAAAGACGTACGCAACCTTATTCTTGCAAAACACACTGAAGCCATTGGTTACAGGCGCATTTCTAAACTTCTGAAAGTTCCAGTGAGTACCATTGGGGCCATCATCCAGAAGTGGAAAGAACACGGCATTACCATAAACCTGCCACGGCCATGTGCTCCTCGCAAGATTTCAGACAGAGGAGTCAGAACAATCATCAGAAAGGTTCTCCAACAGCCCAGGACCACTCGTGGAGAGCGTAACCACGGCTATTCTGTTGGTCAGAATAACCATTTCTGTTCTAATAACTTTTTGTAACATGTGCTTGATAATCCTATGTTTTTCATATATTTTTTTTGTACTTCAAGTTATTCAAGCTATAAACTGGTCAATCAGATGCCTAAATAAAAGTAGGTGGAGCCTGCTGACTGATGTCATCTGGCTCCAACGTGGCGGCATCTGTATCATGAAAAAATGGCAGCTAAATTGACTTTTGGTTGGAGGTGTAAGTAAACCGTTTTCTCTGGGTGACATAACACCATCTCACTCCAGTTCTCAGGTACAGTAAATGACACAAACATTCAACAATAAAGTAAATGAATGTGCCCCATTAAAGAACAGCAATCCTAATCCTAATTCTGTCATGAATGCCTGGAATTCACAACCTTGGCAGAAATTCAAACTGCGTGGGCCTTGTCAGGGTCTCATAAATAAGACCCTGGGAAGGGAACCGAGTCTCCACTACCTAAAAAAAACTCGTAGAAGCAATTGGAACTAGACTGTGTACCTTCTGGTTGACAGGGTGCAGTTGATGGGCGGTCGCTTGGTTTTTGGGATGGAGTATAATGGATATCTGTCTCCATGTCGAATCATCACATGGACAGAGAGCAGCTTGTAGTCCGCTGGACTGTGTCCTGCAACAAGGTAGAACTTATTATCATCAGAGTAGTTTTGATTAGGTGATGAATAGAAGATGACATAAACTCCAGTCAGTACTTATACTAATTATGTCATCTGCATTCTCAGAAGAAGGTGTCAGTTGGGTCAGATGTTTGTTGTGTCCGTGTAAAGGTCTCACCCTCCCAGGCCTGCTCGCTTCTGTTGGGGGTGTTGCAGTAGCTGTAAGCTTCAGCGATGGGGTCAGGCTCTTGGGTTTGGGTCACCGGGAACACTCGCTTTCTGCTCTTTCCCAACAAAAAGCCTTCTCCTGAAGCTGTGGCCGGCCGCTTTTCCCCCATGGGGGCGGCAGGGGTCAGGTTCCCTGAGAATCAAAGGGACAAAACCATTTGCAGGAATGAGAAGGTTACCATGGACATCAGTAAAAAAAAGGGGAAAAGCAAAACTATAAAAGAGTCAGAATTTTAGAAAAGGAAAGTAAAATTATTCATTAACCTTAACCCCTAACCCTACCTCCCCTGTGTCAAAACATTTTAAGTAAAATATGAACTTCAGGACATCCACAGAAGTTCATGTCTGCCCATTCTCACATGACTGGACCACAGTGACCGAGTTCTTGCACATGAAAACCTTTTTTTCCTGCAGAATTGGTTCAGTCAAATGAAAGCAGACAAGCAGAACTCCAGTGAAGAAACTGCAACTCAACTCGTATCCATGTCAACCGCTCTCTCATTCCAAAGCCTCCACTACTATACTGTTCCTGAGGAACCAATGACCTGTGAGCTCAGAGAGAAAAGGTCCAATAAGAGCAGAGTTGTCCTGGGAACTGGGAAACATCAACAAAAATCTAAAAGAGAAAACACTGAACTCCAGTGTTTAGAAAAAGCAGGAAATCTTCTGTCCTATAAACACAAACGTCCTCACACCCCACCACAAACTCTAATGTGTGAATGGCTTGCATCAAAAAGCTTCATACAAACAGCCAAAACAGATTAGAAATATAAAGACTTCCAGTTAATTCCAGTTTTCTATCCTTTAGACTCAGATCATGAACATCTAAAAATTCTAACATGAAGGAGTTTGATGCTGATCTTCATCACTTCCTCTGCTGGACACAGCATAAAGTTTGGTAAATGTTTCCACGCTCATCCACTTAGCTCTGTGAGGCTCAGGGGCAAATCACTTTTCACATGAACATGTTTTTAAACAGGATTAAAAGAATCTGGCTTGATCTACTATGTCTGTTTAGGTATTAAGATAATCTTGTAGGTCAGTTCTTTTTGCCTAAAATTAGACATTAATGACCCCCCACCATCTGCCATTCTTTTACCCACTGTTGTTTATGTTTTTTGCCCGATCTAGTTGGAGTTGTACTGAAACGTACATTTTGTGCATATAACAAATAAATCTAATCTAATCCAAAAATTCTCAAACATGAAGTGTTAACTGAGCTTGATGCTGAAAGTATCATGTGTAGACTTGGAGTCGTAGCAAGACTCAAGGAGGACAATCCTGAGCCAGTAGTCTACTGTTACATCATCCATCTATCTTTGTGCCTCCATGTCAGAAGAGCGTGCTCAGGTGATGAAAACAATGACAAAAATGATCAATTTCCTCTTTGTAGCAGTATCCAATACACAGGGAACTCCTCAGAGAAGGTGTTGCCTGGGCTGATGATTTGCTGCACAACAATGTGCAATGAATGGCTCAGTTCAGTCAGTAAGTTAGTATGTTGTTGGTCCATTATAGGGGGAAGTTGCATCATTGGGAGAGCTCAGAAATAAGAAGGCTGCAAAGTCTTTTAAGAAGACGAGAAACTAATGGACAGTGTGGTCATGAATGAACTGAATTTGAAGCTACAAAGCAAAGACAACTTCATCTGTGAGCTGATGGCAGCATCTGCTCTTTCAGAGGAGGTGTTCAGGAAAGACCTGAAGACAGACTTCACAGCAGAGCGGGAACAAGTTCATAAACAGTTGCATCTTCTTTTGATGACTTTATTAATAAAACGATTACAAACTTCAGAAACTGCTTCAACAGTTTAATCTTTGAATAGCAGCTCACCAGGATCTACAGTATCAGATCCCATTTTCTGATGTCAGAATTTCTCAAAGGAAGTCACACATACTTTAAAGGAGAAATGCTGGCTAGTGTTACTGGACCTCTTTCATTTTTGGTTCAAGATCCCTGCTCTAAAGTACTACAGTAACACTGTATGTATGACATATTAAGCTTCAGTAAATGTCTAGGAAAGGCAGCAACATAAAATCAAAGTACAGCAAGATTGAATATCTTAAAGCAAATTAAACCTAAACGTAGACGACCTTCCCGTAAATTTGTGTAAGGAAACTATAGATGGAAAGAAGTAGAAACCAAAATGGAGAAGATCTTCAGCTGTTCAGATATCAAAAAGGATGAGAAGAAGTTTGCATAAACTCACCGAAGATGAGAAAGAAGAAGAGAATGTGTGCAACAACAGAGCACGCCATCCTGAAGAAAACTCTCCAGCCTGAGGACCAACTTCACACTAGATCCTATTCACCAGGAAAAGCTTTTCCCTCATAGACCTCCCCCCTCCCATTCAAACACGCCTGGAATAACCAAACTACTTCAGAAGAACTGTGTCATAGTTTCTTCACAAAGAGACATTTGTGCTTTCAAGATGAATGCCAGTGAGGGCACAGGAACACAAACGCACATGAATACACACAGGAACGCCAAAGCAGCCTACGCACATGAATACACACAAACAGGAATGTCACAGCAAACGCACACAAGCACAACCATGAACAAACACATGACTACAAATACGAATACAAAATCACAAATGGACATGCATTTATATCAGTACGGGCCCACACATAGAGACACACATGCACGCAGCAGCAAAAAAAATGCATGCAGACAAAGACAGGTGTGCATGTTTACATGCACGCACATACACACACACACACACACACACACACAAACAAGTGCAGGCAAACATACATGCACGCACACACCCACACGTAAATAGAAGCATCCAGACAAACAGCCACAAACACACATGTGCACGATTACAGACATGAACGCAGACATGCATGCACACACAGGCGCATGCATCCACATACACTATTCTGTATCACCAAAAGTATTGGCTAACCCATCCAAATGATCAGAATCAGGTGTTCTAATCGCTTGGCCTGGCCACAGGTGTATAAAATCCTCACTGAGGCATCCAGACTGTTTTCACAAACATTTGTGAAAGAATGGGCCGCTCTCAGAAGCTCAGTGAATTCCAGCGTGGAACTGTCATATGATGCCACCAATGCAACAAATCCAGTCATGAAATTTGCTCGCTCCTAAATATTCCACAGTCAACTCTATCAGAACAAAATGGAAGACTTTGGAAACAACAGCAACTCAGCCACAAAGTAGTAGGGCAGATAAGTGGACAGAGAGGGGTCAGCATCAAGGTCTGTCAAGGTCGTCAACTTTCTGCATAACCAATCGCTACAAAGGTCCAAACTTCATATGACCTTCAGATTAGCCCAAGTACACAGTACACAGAGAGCTTCATGGAATGGGTTTCCATGGCCGAGCAGCTGCATCCAAGCCACACATCATCAAGTGCAACGCAAAGCATCGGCTGCAGTGGAGTAAAGCACATCTCCACTGGACTCTAGAGCAGAGACGCTTTCGCTGGAGTGATGAATCACACTTTTCCAGCTGACAATCTGATGGACGACTCTGGGTTTGGAGGTTGCCAAGAGAACGGTACATTTCGGACTGCATTGTGCTGAGTGTGAAATTTGGTGGAGGAATTGTGGTGTGGGGTTGCTTTTTTTGGCCCTGCCCCTCATATAGTATGGTGTGGATGAACTTGACTGGCCTGCACAAAGTTCTGACCTGGACCAAATAGAACACATTTGGGAGGAATTAGAGAGAAGACTGAGAGCCAGGTCTTCTTGACCAACATTAGTCTGTGACCTCGCCAACGCGCTTTTGGAAGAACGGTCAAAACTTCCTATAAACACTTCTTCCCAAAAGAGTGGAAGCTCGTTTGGCCTCATGGAAGCATTGGGTGTATATCACGTTTACAACGCACATTCAGCAGCACACTACCAAAAAATCCTAAACATAATTTATTTTTTAAATATAAATAAAATGTCAGATCTGATGGCTGTTTGCCATCATACAGCAGAAATGACCAACGAACCACAGCAGCTTCTGTGTCCCTGTAACCCAGTTTGATGACTTGCTGTCCCACATTAGTAGGAGGAAGGAAAAATAAAAGTAAAAAAAATTATGTCTCGATGCACATAAGAAAAATATGAAGTAGAGGAGGAGAACAATCAGATTCTACTCCATGTTTGTTTTGGATGCTGCTTTTCTTCTGCTTTGCTGTCAGTAGCAAATAGTGATGCACAAACCTACAGAGCCCCCTAGTGGTTGTTAGTGGGAAACAACTGCTAAAGCACAATTGGTTGTTAGAAGGAAAAAAACAAATATATGAGCCAATATTTTTTTTAAATCACATGCAAGTTGCTCCTGAGTAACACACATGCATGCACACACATACATAGCCCTCATCCAGTGAGCTCTGAGTGAATTAGGTTCAGTTATTGGTTTACTTCATTTTTCTGACATTTCCGTAAAAACCACATTCCGCTGAAAAGTCAACATCAAACATGATCTGCTGACGAGGAATTGTATTTTCACATGGTATGTGTTACTAAGGTGAGATTAGGTCTTCATCTCTGAGCACTAGAGATTTCTAACAGAATATGTGATATGAGCTAAAGCTGAACAAAGTCTTTGACCATGTTCTAAAAGGGTCCAAAACTAAAACTGTCCCATGCAGAATAAACTTCTCTGTTCTTGTAGAGCATACAGAAGCCTTAAGGCAGCAGAATGAGGAAGCAGAACAAAGAAAGAAATGAACTTTAACTCAGCTCATAACCAAAATCCACAAGAGTCTGATCCTTTATGCTTACCCATGTAAATGATCATAAATGATCCTACCTGTTTATGATCACATCTTCCTCTTCTCTTAAATGTCATTCAGGTCTGCATGCATCATCACCCAGCTCTTTCCTCTCACAGTCACAATGGCTGCAGAGCCACATCAGCCTCCTAGTTAGGGGGCTTCCTTGCATTGACTGTTCCTGGCTGGGACACACAGTCCAGACAGATCCCTGGGGGGGATGCTTAACAATGACCCCCAAACAGAAAAGTCAATTCTAACAACCTACACATCCTCCACAGCAGATTTGGGTGGGACTGAAGGCTGAGAGAGGTCAAATGTTCTGTAGGAAGTCTAGGGGGCGGAGGGCGGTGGAGAGAGAGTCTGCTCTGTTTCCGTGAGAGTTACGGAAGAAGATGAAATGATGTTCATCGATGTATGGAACTGTACTCACATTCGCCCCCCACGCAACAGTCAAGCTGAATAATGGGCCATGGTTACACCTGAAGACATCTACAGGTAGATTATAAACACTGAGCACTTACAGAACTGCAGGCTCACACTGACGATGGCCAGCACGACTCCTCCCACCACCACCAGGAGGAGGAAGCGCTTACGAGCCAGCATCTTGGTGTGGAACCGGTCTAGGTTCTTTTCCATCAGCCATTAAGACAACATCCCATCTCTGCAACCTGGAACCCATAAAAGCAAGAAACAAATCCACCCGGGTTTATATTTTTTCATAAATTTATTTTTAACGAAAACCAACATTTGAGACATTCACAAAACTAGATCCTAAGAACATGTCCAGATCAAAGACTGGCATCACACAGATGAACTTCAACCAGACACTTAAAATGTTGACATCTTTGCTCTGGACTTCACACTCAGACCGCTGCTGATCCCAGGTAAGGAGCCATGCTCAGGTAAAGGAGATTTTGTGTTATTTAACCTTTACAGTCCAACAGGTAGCTCTGACGTTGGCACGTTCCTTCATGTCCAGCTGTGGTGGCCCTGCAGCGGGAGGGCAGTCCACCTCTGATCAGAAGATTGCAAGTTCGATTCCAGCCTTACCAGCCCATATGTCGAAGTGTCCCTGGGCAAGACACTGAACCCCACCTAGCCTCTGGTGGAAGGTTGGCGCTAGTGTTTGGCAGCGGTGTGCTAATGGGTGAATGGGACTGTGACTAAAGCGCTTTGGGCCTTCAAGGCTATACAAGTATGCGCCATTTACCATTCAAACTACAAGAGATGCTGCAAGTCCTGTGATCCCACTGTCTGCTTCCAATTACCCTATGGATTAATGATAAGCTATATACATATAACTATATATACATATGTTCATATGTTTGACCTGTTGGTGTTTTTCCAGTTTGAAATGTCTCTTTACTGACAGCAGGAGAAAGAACATTTATACAAACGTTTGTATTTACCTAAAAACACCAATTATGAAAACTTTTCTGTGGTGATGACGTTAAACCACATTGTGCGCAGCCTCCATGCGCACAGCAGAACCGCGTTCACGCCTTAACATTCCACGAAAGCGCGTGAACGTGCCACCTCACCAAACGGAGCAGAGAAGCTCTTATTTCTGAGGGGCTGTGTGTGTCCGCCGCACAGCAGCTACTGTCGAAAGGCGGACTCTGTACCTCAGGTCAGTCACCTGTAGACAGATTCGGAAGTTGGTTTCAGGAAAAGCGGCTGAAACTTTGACAGGAGAAGAATATCCGTGCAGGATGAGAATCAATCGCGGTAGGATGGGGTTCTGTGAGGCAGCCTGACGCATCTTCACTGTCAGTCACTGCACAAATTAAAGTGTAATTTGACGCCGCAAACGTGTGGCCCTGCGCGGTTAAAACCCCAGCGGACAGCTTCGGTCCCGCAGCTCCGACGCCGCATCGACCCGCCTCCTTCACCAGCATCCCGCTTCGGCTTCCGGCAGCTTTGCTCCTCCAGACTCACCGATCTGACCGGCCGGGAGCCGCGCTGGGGAGAACCGACGAATCAAACGGCAGCCCCGCACCGAGAATCAGACAATCCGAGCACAAAGGCAAACGTCATAGAACCGGCTCGCCGGAAGTCCCATCTGGTTCTCACCTTAAGACGGAGCGAGCAGAGACCTGCAGCCACACAGAGAGGACTCTGTTGAAGCGGGTGCTCCGCTGTTTCGTGCACATTTGGATAAACATGCTATTGTGGTAATCACGTGTGCTTCCGGTATCACTTTTCAAAATAAAATAAGATTGACACTCTCACTATTCTCAATGCAAATAACTAAATCCATTATACTTTATAGACAGTACATTTCCTCTAAAATTATGACGTAAATGTGAGGTAGAGAACATAAATATTCTTTGACGTCTGGAGGATATTTTGAAAAGTGCTTCTACTGTTTCCATTTTTTTCCTTCAGCATTGACTTTCAAAATAAATGTCTGTACTGGAGCTTCAGAACAAGGCACTGAATCCAGCTCGAATGCGCCATCTACTGGACTGTCTTCAACAGTACAAGCCATCTCCATGCCACAAAGCTCAAAGACTCTTCTTCTTCTTTCAGCTTTTCCCATCAGGGGTCGCCACAGCGAAGAAGTCGCATGGTAAACTTGGCAATGTTTTACGCCGGATGCCCTTCCTGACGCAACCTTCTCAAAGCAACCGGGCTTGGGACCGGCACAGAAGTAGAGAAGGGAACAGGGAGGAGCCCGGATACAGTTATGATATGATACCTTCTCAACAACGTTGTCTGGGTGTATTCAGACTGGAAAAGTCTGTTGGTCCGGAGCCAATCCGCTTAATTTAGTCTGAATCGAGTCCTGAACCTTGTGCTTGATCTGTATTCAGACTGCCTTCATCTTGACATTTCTGGTTTGAATCAGAGCTTGTAACCCAAAACACATGACTAAAGATCTCTTCAGTCGTTGTCTAGGAATAACGAGTCCAGGGAAAGCAACGTGAGGGAATAATGGAAGTACTACACTATGCAATCCTTGTCAGGATAGTTCACTTGTTCAAGCTTTATATTTTGCTGACACATTTTGAACATTTGTGTCAAAATCCAGCACAACACTTTTGTTGCATGGCGGAGGCATGCTCCAAGGCGGTTACAGAGGATACAGCAAAAAGTACGCTAATAAGTGTTTATGATGTAGAGATTGTCGGGAGAACATTGTGAGGTGCAATGGGTATCACATTAAAAGTTTCTTGAATGAGCCTATTCAGACTGAAAAATTATTCAGGATTTTTGGGAGACACGAACTTTGCTTCACTTTAAGCAAACCTAATGTGTCCAGTCTGAATACCCCCTTACTATGTACTGCTTTATGTAATTCAAACTTATTTAAATTCACACTAATTTCATTAGGTATTAATTAACCAGAGCAAATGACAGAAATGATGCTTGTCGTCTGTTACATTACTTTTTCATGAGAGAGGAAAAAAACTGATCAACTGCCACAGATAAGGAGTCATACAGGGGGGTTAAAGACAGATGATAATCCACGAGGGGGGATTATTTCAGAGAAACCTTCAAAGCATCATGTACCCTAATTTCAGCGTTTCTTTGATTGCTGCTCGTCTTATCGGTGGTTCCTGTTACCTACTGATACAGAATGTTGTGCTGATGCAGAAGATCAGAAACAAACCACAAATAACCCAGAAACATGCAGCGACCCAGGTTTAATTACCAACTTCATGCATCAGTGCTGTGGTTTAACAAGCAGCAATAAGACACCCCCCTACCCCGACCTTTAGCCTGTGCACTTTATTCTCACAAACATGCAGTAAACGCGTTAAACCAGGGAGAGTTTCAGCAGACCATGCAGAACTGTTGGTGGAATAAAAAAAACAAGGATGAATCCGAACATGATGCTTCGCATTCGATTTTGTATCACTGCTGGAAAGAGGACGGAAACGCGGCCTTGTGGTTCGAAACCATTCGTTCGTGACGTCCACATGGTGACAAATGTTTCAGGGGAGGTGTTTGCGGTGGGACGTGTAAACGGATGAAGGCAGGTTTGAAGGTGTTGAACGAAGAAAACAGCTCTGCTGCAGAAAGCCCTGCAGGGAGCAGAGGAACTCAAGGCAGGAAAGTAAAGGCGGCTGGATTGGAGTAATTTAAACAGAGAGAAAAGTGTTGGAGCCAAAACTGTATCACATAAAACATGAAATATTAAAGAGAAACAAATAAATGAAAGACTCTAAATCTATCAACACTGACTCATGAGGACGGTGAAGACAACGAATCTTCTGTAAAGACTGGTTCAGTATGTTTACTGTGGACTGCTCTCTTAATGTTCTAATTATTAAATTATTCAATGTGCCCGATGTTAATAAGACACCTAACAACAGTGTTGGTTCAACTTTTAATTTCACTTTATTGGATTTGCAAAAAGCCACTGTCCATGAAAAAGACTTCTAAACTTGACAGTACAAGATTTTTAGGAAAATCCTTTCAATCCACTATAAACCCAAGTGAAGAACATGTTTTTTAGGACAAACAATAGTATAGTCATCATGCAGAAGCAGATGACTATTCTTGGAGTTTGGTCAAATCTTAAAAACACAACAAAGTCGACAACAGATGAGAAAAGACGCTCTCTTTTGCCAATGCCAGGCGCTGCCTTTATTTCCTCCGATTCACTGCAGAGTAGGTTCCATCAGAGATGCTGCGAGGGTTCAATTCCTGCACAATACACAAGTAAAAGGTTTCACATTAAAATCCCTTAATAACTTTGTTCCTTGACTGGTAAAACTGCTGTGAAGCTGCTGGTGAAGCTGTGGACCTTTTTGCGATAGTCACTAACTATAAATTTAACAGTAAAATTTGAATTTGCTTTGTGCTGGAAGTGGAAGAGTCTTCCTGTGCTTCTCTCACATCAAGTAGAAAACAACAACTGAAAAAAAGCCAGATGTCCGTACCTGATATTCTGAAGATTGGATATCTGAAGCCCGGCCTCCTGATCGAGATGCTGCTAGAGATGAGAGCAGAATGAACGCAAACATTCATTCAGACTAAAACTTATGTACGTTCTCTAATAAAATGTTTCTCAGCCAGGGCAACATGAGGTTTGAGCAAAATGTTACGCGAGTTCTTGATGGTTAAGCAGCGAATGGGCCCACCTGAGACCTTCTTGGTGCGTCTGTAGATGAATGCCATCAAAGCGGCGGTCATAATCACATCTGCAAAGATGGCTCCTCCAAGATAAACTCCATCAAGCTCAAAGCACGTCTCACAGACTAGAAGACAGAAAAAAGAAGTTCCAGTCGAGTTGGATGAATGCACATCTATTTAATATTCCGTTTTAGTTTTTCTCACCTCGTCCTTTAACGAAGAAGAAAGTTTTCTTGGTAGCCTCCTCCTCCTCGTAGACACAATGGACTCTGATCGGACGTTCATACTTGAGAACATACGTTTCACCCGTATGAAGTTGAGTATTATGCTGAAACCAAGTCCCATTTCTTGGACATGTCAGTGTGACATCACTTCTCCAGAAACTGACTCCTCCTTCTAACAGAAGCAGATGTGAAATCCCATCAATGCTTTCTTTTGGTTTCATGGAAACATTTTCATCTCAGAGGCAGTCAAACTTATTTTGACTCACCCCTTCATTCCTGTTTATTAACACAAGTGTCAATGTGAAATTATTTACTCAATTACTCATTATAAATCAAGAGAAACCTGTTGATTGTTTAAAAAATATGAGACATTTCTGATCATGAATTCAGAGAGAACCCGTCAAACATGTTCATAAAAAACTGTTTGTTAACCCCCCCCCCAAATAAAGAATAATTAAAAATGGAGAAAACTTATTTACCTTGTTCAGCTTTAACTCCAAACATGAAGAAGACGAGGAGAAACACAGAAATTGCCATGACTCTGAAGAAGATCGCGCTCATGAAGATGCTTCTGCAATGAGACGCAGAGGAAGAGAAAGATGACTTCCCTCTATACTTTCAGACATACAAAGCTACACACACAACTACACACATATACACGCACAAAGGTACAAACACACATCAATAGACACATAGGCACACCCAAAGACACACAGGCTAATAAACACACACACAGATACTCACACTGACATACACACACATACCCAATGACAGACACACTCACAGCAAGTTGCATACTCACACAGCTTTACACACAAGCAGACATACAGACAAACTCATAGATACAAGTACATATCGATCCCCACAGGAAGTGCAGTTGATCTTCGGGTTCAGGAAACGTAGAAACATCTGAACAGAACAAAGTAAATGTCAGATCTCAGTGCTGAATATTCTGCTGTCGTTTATCTTTGTCGTTCTTTAACCTTTAAGACACCCCCTACCCCCCACAAAGGCACTTGTTGTTTGACGAAACCACACAGACTGGCTCATGTTGTGCAAAAGGTGTAAAGAGAAGCTGTTATTTAATGGAGCAACTTTTATATTTTTACTTCATGTAAAAACAGTTTAATGAGTGCTTAAGAGAAGACAGAGGATAGCTCAGAGTTTTCTTTACTTTTGAATATATTTTTGTGATTATTTTCTACAGAGTTACTGTAACGCAACCAAACGCTGGTCGTTGAAGAAGTTTCTGATGCCACCGGATGTAGCAACTGAACCAGAATCAGAAGCAAACAAGGTGAAGCTGCTTTCAGATGAGCTAAGATGATCCACAACTGTTTATGCATTTTTTCACTTATTTAACTTTTTTCACCTTGTTTTGAATCATCTGTATGATGAAAGATGAACCTTTATGACTATAGAGCCCATGTCTAAAACAAAAAGCTCTGAATTTCTAATTTTTCATTTAGCAGCCGGAGAGGACAATGACAAAACAATAAAGAACAGACTCTGAAAAGTCATTGGTGTTTTTTATTTTATTGCTCCAGTCTCAACCTATGTTGAAGCACAAACCTGAAAGCAGGAACAGATTCACTCTAGTGTTTTCTTTTTGTCCTCCTTCAAACACTACAGTTGTTGTAAAACAGCTCCCCAACTGGATCACTGGAGTACTGCTGCAAAAACTCCCTCAGTTCTTCTAAAGTGAGTTTCTCCACCCAGTTCTCCTCTGTGTTTTTGGCTCTGGCGGCTCCGCTCTCTATGGGCTTGTCATTATTGTCCACACAGCAGTAGGCATTCCACACAAAGTCTGGGATGTTGACACGCTTCACGTTGTTTTTAATGATCCAGTTGTCTACAGAGGGAATGGCTCCTACCAACACAAAGGCCTTGGAGCACTTGGACAGGAAAAGATCTGTGAGCTCTGACTCGTGGATCCTCCAGGCGTTTTGGTTCATGGTAGGGTTCTGAGGAACCACATTGGTCAGGGTGAAAGTTGCGTTGCGGCTGGGGACTGCAAAGGGCACACAAAGACTCAGTAAGTAGATTATAAAGCTTTTTCCTGTTGGAATGGTCCAAATAAAACCAGTGAGACCTGAGAGGATTTAAGGAGTTTCAGGTGGACCTTTCCTAACAGCTTATTTAAAGTTTTCTTTTCCAGAATAAAAGGGAAACAATAAACTGAATGTTAAAGGAGCCCTGATGCTCATACATCCACTATGTAAATACATTTAAAGTAATTTTCTAGATAAATGACTCCAAAGGTTGCAATTCACTGAGATAGTTTTGAATATCAAAAACTTTGACTTATAATATAAAAATGCAATTTAAAAAAATAACAGGATTTTCAGACATCTAGGTTCTAGTCAGTTACTTTTTTATCTTACTCCCAACTGGAGTAAAATTAAATGGTCAAACCTGAACGGGGCACACATGTGACCCGCACAAAATATTAAGGTCATAGACCTTAAGGTCATAGACCATGACCGGTGAGTGAACCTGAAGAAACAAATTGTTCATGCACATTTTTCTACGCTCATGCTGTGGGCGACAAGTCATAGTGAACACTTATACAACACAGAAGTAAGTAAGGGTGAAGAAGGTGAGACGCAGGTGAATTGTACAGATTTTTCTTTTTTTTTTTCACCACCACCCCCAAAAACCAAATCCTGCAGACAAGGAGCCCTTTAGTGCTGCTCACGTGATAAGTGCGCACTGCCTGTGATTCACCTGACTGTTAGAATGAGAAAATTAGGCAGAGTGTAGTTTTGTAAACATCCCACAGGCTTCCTACCGTCACTTACATATCATATGCACACCCCGTGTGTACAGGATTTGTGGGCAGTCCGTAAGGAGCCAGTACTGGCACCCCACGAATAACTAGAGTGTGGTGTAAGGACACCGTACGACATTATCACCCCCGTACATCACAAGTGTTACTTCCATTAGGTTTACAAATACTTCACAATATACTTACTACATGCACAACAATGGTATGGTTTCATTTTAATGATGTCCATTAAGGTGGCCACACAAGTCTCAAGGGAACTGCAAGACACCCCTAAAATGCAACCGCTCCTCTCTACGACCCTCCACGGACCCAGACAACCCAAAAACCCACAGCATTCCTACAGATCAACCACTTGTACGGGAATATTCAACTAAGAGTTTAATCAGAGAAATTGGGCAAATATACTAAAGATTAGAGTTTTTCAGGTTTGGTCAAGTCAGGGGATGCATTAAATAGTCTCCCCCACAGCGGAACATTCTCTCTGAGAAATCATTAAAGTCTGTATTTGCGTGCATGCAAGTGGAGGGCTTGGTAAAATCATTGGACTACCATCAAACCAGTTAATAAAAACATGAAATTGAATATAATAAAGAAGGAAAATAAGGTATTTGTCTGAGAGCCTGGGGGGATTTACATTGGGAATAATAAATAAGTTAATGTAAATATATAAAATAAGATCCTCAAAGCACATCTGTTGTTGCCATTTGAAGATGTTAAATTTTGACTTGGGGAGGTTACAGTCTTCATGTTTTCACCTTAGCGGGTGGGTCTGTTATCAGTAAAACCTGCACTTTGGAGTTAACTGGTTACAACACTGAAGGTAAAACCCTGTCCTAAAGATGTCTGACCAATCCACATGTTCTCATTTGGATGTAGTTCCAAGTCCTATTTTAAAACATCGGAAATGTAGAACTGCTCAGACTGAATTCTCACAACCTCTGAATTAAACAATGAGATGACCTCAAACAACAAACTAGTCTACTGACAGGTGAAAGTTCAGCTGCTCTCAGGCTTCAGCTTCGTTGTGGATTTTGTCCCAAAACCAAACTCTCCTCTTCCAAACAGAAAGCCTATGCCAGTAGAGAGGAAGCATCATCTCCGACCAGGACGGATCTGAGTCTGTGTGCATGTCCACTCACCTGTTTGCTGGCAGTTTGACCTCAGATACACCCCTCTTAAATACCCTCCACACCTACTCTTTCTTCGTTTGCTGCTATTTTTAACAGCATTCCTGAGAGGAGCTGCCTGATGTCTGCGCTGGACAAACAACAAACAAACGGACTCACAACCTGAAAATGCTGGGACCACGTGGAAAAAGCGGGTGCCAAAACACACAGACACTCAAAATGTGCCCACCTGGAGAAAACCCTCACTTTAAAATTAAATCCATCATAGAAGCAAATTCACCCAAAGCTAGGCAGTAAAGTTCTCCTTTAGCACCACATGAAGACTTGTGAACTTTCCATGCTTTTTTCTGATGTGTTTTACTGTCTGTCCTGTTTTTCTCATCACTCTGGATTAATTCACGTCTGTTCCTGAACATGACCATTTATTCTTCACTGCTTTCAAACTCCTGAAAAAAAGATAGTTGTTCTCAATTCCTCTGAATCAGGAAGCTGCAGTGATGGTAAGAACAGGAAGTTCATGATTCTCGCAATGAATTGGAGCCACCGGGCACATTCGTTACATGTTATAATAATAATATTTTTTGTTATTTAATCATCAGACTGATTCTTTGGTAGGGGTAAATGTTTTAAAATACTTTTGGATAAAAACATTCCAAAACTGACAAATAAAACTGACTTTTTCTGCAATATTTACAGCTCATGGCTTCAGTTTACTGGGAATCATCCACCGGGAGCTCAGGCTTAGATAACACTCAGTTTCTGGTCATGTGTGCTTTTTCCCACTGCTGCTGCATGCATGTATGAAGCGTGCAAGCAACTCTTCCCACTTTTTTCCAACAAAACAAAGTGAGTTTTTTTTTAAAAGCATGAGTGTTTTTAGTGGATTCAGCTGTGACGGAAGCTCGGTTTTCACTGCATCTTAAACAAACTTTCTTCTCTAAAAAACAGTTTAACGGCTACACATTTTTTGTATAGTTGTTTTAGTTTGTGTGATTTTCTGAAAGTGTTTTTTCCTCAAGTCAAAAATATCAACAGACATTGAATAACATCTCTTCTGATCAGATTTGCAAGACGAAGATTTCTGATTACCAAGAAGGCTGGAGTTCAATCAGAGCTGCAGCCGTCTTTCTTGGTAATGTCATCAGCACACCAACAGGATTTCAAATTCCTACTAAATGTTTTTAAGGGGGGAATGAATAAAAAACAAATGAAGGATCTCATCTCTTATTTCTTCTTCTTTTGGACCTTTCTGGGCTGCAGCTTTGTAGCAGACAGCTGTGAAGGCATTAGTCTTTGGAAGCATGGAAGTGCAAAAAAAAAAATCAAATACGTGGCTCATGCCAGCTGCCGAATTACAGAAATCAATCGAGTTCTGTAGCTCATGGAGGTGTCTGTGTGTGTGTGGGGGGGGGGACTTCCTTAAACCGTTCTTATGAAAGCTTGTTTGGTTAAATGATGCATTACTAATGGAAAAAAGGCAGAAAGAGTCCAGTTAAAACTCCACAAAGTTTAGATATGATTGGTTTGTCATAATAAAATAACTTGTTCGAGATAATTGATCATAAATAATTTTCTATTTCTGGGTCAGCATCACCTTTAGAATGCTTATGTTGTTTATGAAATACTTGAACATAACTTTTATAAGAAATACTTTATTATAAGTAGAATTTAAATATTCCAATAAGACTTCCAGTTAGTACCGAACAGCGTTTTAATACTGTAGTGAAACCCACTTGGAAAACAAACAGTAGAATGACTGGAACAGATTCTGTTAGGTTTCATCCATGCGTTCTTGTTTCTGTGTTGAATCTTGCATTTCAGTGTGAACAGAGATGTCACCTGGAAGCAGCAGTCACACCTGATAGATGAACAGTCTTACACAGTTTTTACAGAAAATCTGTATCTGATTGGAGGAACCAGACAGAGCAGGTCAGAGAAGGTCATTTATGGATTCAAGTAGAGGAATAAATGGAAAAAACTGCAAACCACATTTCACAAATTCAAGTTACATTTAAATAAAAATCAAAACTAATGAGGACATCTGACTAGTGTATTTGCTTTGCTTGCATTCACATGAGTTTATCATTGTTTTGTGAATCCATAAATGCTACTTTCAGCTGAATCTGCTCTCATGTTGTTACCAAAATTCCCCTCTGGGTTGCGCTGTTGAGTCGTGTTTTTGAGTGAAACCTTTGAACTGATCTGAACACGACTGCCTTCCAGATTATTCAGGAGCTCAGCCACCTGGAAAACCTTCTGCAGGGTGACGATCCGCTGCGTTATCAACACTCAAAGAAAGTCAATTACAGGTTTGTCTCCATAGATGCCTTCAAAGCCAGGAGACTCCTTCAGAGTGAGACTTGAGGCAGATAATCATTCAATGCTGCTCAAAGCAACAAGTGAAGGTTAATGAACTGCTGCAATGATGGATTTGAAGAGGGTCTTCTGTGGGTTTTTTATTTGGACCCGAAGTTCATTAAGCAGCCCTGCATCTTTTATGGAGAAGAACCTGAGAGCATGTCGCTCTAACAGATCGCAGGGAGTTGAGGTCTCAAACGTTTAGTCTGATCCTTAGGACAAAAGCATCTTTAAACACTGTCTGCAGAGAGGAAGATTTCTTCATGGGAGGAACTCTGAAAATGAGTCATGCAAGGCGGTGTCTGATGCTCCTAACTGAGGCTGTTTTGCAGAACAGACAACAGCAGAAATGTACTTACTCACCAAAACGGATGAGAAGTTTGAGCTTTTAACATACTGCATAAAGTCTTTATTGCCGTTTTCTACAGAGGTTCTGCAAAAATATAGCAAAAACAATGAGAATTCATAAATGTTTGTCATCAGCATTATTGACATTTCACAGTAATTAAGGTAAAACTAATAAAATGTTGATCTAGTTTGATATAAAAATTTAAAGTAATATCAAATTTGAGGAAAAAATAAAAGAAATGTTTATAAAATATTAAATGTGTTAATGCAAAGATGAACGTTACAGTAAAAGAGCTGCGTTTGCCATTAAGGGTGTGACAGGAGGAAGTTCAAACAAACACAGCTGACTGTATCCACAGTAAGAGTCTAAAAGATTTCCATCAGAGAATTTTGGCACCAAAAAAGAAAATGAAGTTATCACAACCATGACCTTAACTGAAGAATCAGAAGTTAATTAGAAAAAGCATGCCTTTAGGGGCCTCATTTTACTATTTTAATTAGATTTAAATTTACATAAAGCTCCCTGTTGAAATTTAAATTAAAGATCTTTTTGTTCATTATTTATGGAAATGTTTTATGTCTTAAACACACATCACATTTTTACAAATGTAGGAACTGGAACAGATTTTCTTGGTCATAGATTAGCATCATCATCTCATTGATGTTAACCAAACAACTTAAAAATGAAAGAAAAAAATAAAAACACAATTACAGAAATTTTGATAATCAAGACACAAAAAACTTCTTTTCACCTTCAGCAGGAAGTTTCTTCCCCCTCGTGTCCCCCGATCATCATCACTGTCAACTTCTCCCTCCAGGCTTCTCCCTGCATTCCTGGGTTCTACTCTTTTTGTTCCTTCTTCCTGATGTTTCTATCAATTGCCAGGTACCCTGACAAATCGATCTGCCGTAACCTCTCAATAATTCTTAAAGCCTGAGTCAGACTTCTGTTAGAGGCTTCGTGTTCCCGATGTGTGGCACAGATGCCTTTTAAAAAGTTTTCCAAAAGGTTACAGAGAAGACCAGGAGCTGCAGTGAAACAAAAGTGATATGTAAACAGAGAAAATACCGAAGAAGTTTAAGAAAACATGGCAAAACACCAGTGTGCCATTTGGAGCTAGATTCTGGCTGGTGATAATTACATTTAAAATACTTAGGTTTCCTGGTTGTTTCTCCTTAATTTATCTGCATGCCCTGGTGTTACTTCTGAACTCCTGATGTCAGGAAGGCTGGCAGTAAAGCAGCCCAGACCATGACTGAGCGTCCTCCATGTTTTGCATTGAGAACAGCTGTCTTTTCCTGGTTTGCTTTATTTTTGCTTGTGTTCACACAAAGCAGAGGTCGTGAGCCAGAAGCGGCAGTTTGGCTTCTGTTTGCTTCCAGAAGCTTAGTGTCCTGTCAGGTTGCATCAGGTCAGATTTCTAAGTTCATCATCCCCCCAAAAAACCTAAAACTTCTGGAGAATCTGTGCAGCGGCAGTCGTAGGAACATTGGACCTATTGGAGATGGTCTCATCGCCGTTTACTTTAGCTAACTTGGCCCTTTTTTCATGATAAGGACACCACCATGTCAGAGCCAAACGACTTCAGTAAGCAGTGATTGGTCCAAGTCGGTCTGAGCCATTGTTTCCAAGGCAACCATTCTCTCCAATCAGGATTAATTGGAGAGAGTCCAGGCTTGTTGGAAGGCCAAATCCCTAACACTTGAAAGCGGACTATAAGTCTGCCAGTCAAACGTTTGAACATTCGACATGGAGGCCAGCAGACTCCACCCACTTTTACAGAGGCATCTGATTGGTCCGTTTATAACTTGAATAACTTGATATGTTACAAAAAACAGAGGATTATCCAGGCAATGCTTAAAATGTACCACTGTACCAAATGTAAAATGACTGAGTAATATCTGTTTATTTCACTATAGAAGTCTGTGGGATTTTAACTTCTAGGAGCCAGTGGGCACTTCCCGTTTGGAACGCCAGGGGGGATGAGTCACTCAGTCCAGTTCTCACAAACAGTTAATGTGTGGGACACAACATGTCACCAAACGGCAACCTGACTGTAATCCCTGTTTAAGCAGGCTGATTGATTACAAATGTGAAAACATCAGACAAACAACAGAAGATGACAACAGGGACAAACATATGCATCCATCCATTTATCCATTCTGTTGCACTCACAGGGGCAGCAGTTGAAGTAAAGATGTCCAAACTGTCTTGTCCTTTCCCACTTCCTCCAGAGAAACTCCACCTCTGGCTCCTTCAGAAGTGGAGAACCGGCTCCTTTGCTCTCGGGGTGTCTGAGCTCTTCCACCTTATCTCTATATTGTACTCGTACATTTCTAATAGGAGTCCGCTGATCAACAATTTTCATGCCTTTTAAGGATTTCTATTTGTTTTTGTGTTTTCCTGTGTTCAGACCACTGTGGTTCTGTAAAGTAGCAGATGTCATCTTGTCAACTACAGGGGGAAGCAACTTGACTTTCAAACCCAAAATTCTTGCATCCGCTTACTGCCTAACTTTCACATTTGTTTGAAAGCTTTAGAACAGTGTTTATGTCGGTTTTTTTTTTTTACAAAAACCAAATTAATCTTAAAACTAGATTCACTGGATGATCTCATTTTTCTTTATTGTAGTTTTAAGGTTTTAGTTTAAAAAATTGTTGGATCTCCAATAATTCTCTTTGCTTATGCGGATTTGTTTCTTCTTCTTCAAAGAAAGATTTAAATACATTTCATTTAAAAATGTAAGAGTTGAATTGTTGCAGAAGCAGCTCTTGTAAAGGAAGGAGTTGCAGAGGGGGCTGAGGGTGGAGGATGCACCTCCCCGTCTGCTCCAAGGACAGACAGCAGGACGCAGCTTCAGCCAGACCAGGAACCAAAGAGAGGAATTCAGTGAGACCACCAACACCCCCTCCCCACCACCACCTCACCAAACCTCATTTCCAAATACCCCCCACCTCCCTGTCATTTTTCTCTCATTCTTTTTCATCTTTGGAAGTCGCTTCATTTCAGATGCATTCATACATTTCCAATATCTTTATGTATGAGCCAGTCTCCTCCTCTGATGCCTCCCTCCCCACAGCCCTGCCCCCAACACACACATGTACCCGCACACACGTGCACACAGACACACATTTTCTCATTTTCCTATCTCCTCTCCCTATACCTCCCTCCCTCTTTCTTGCTCCACATCTTCCTCCCCCTCCCCCTTCCCCTCCTCTCCCTCCATCCCATTACTGTAATCCATCACTCTTCCATCAGCCACCATGCAAACAGGCCTCCTGGTTTCCATAGCAACCACCTCCAGCCTGGCAGTGCGCAGCCCGTCTGTGATTGGTTGGTTGTGCCGAGGCCGTCTCAGTCTGTCTGAGAGATGTGGTAATTGGCTGGGAAGCAACAGACACACTCACATGTGCACACTACACACAAAGTACAGTATGTACACACTGACAAATAGTGTGCATGCACACATATATATAAACCTGTGTGCATTTATATATATATATATATATATATATATATATATATATATATATATATATATATATATATATATATATATATATATATATATATATATATATGTGTGTGTGTGTGTGTGTGTGTGTGTGTGTGTGTGTGTGTGTGTGTGTGTGTGTGTGTGTGTGTGTACGTATATATTGTTTTATTTTATATTTTTTAGACCTAAATTGATCTAAACAAACTCATGTTTTGATGGGGATAAAAACACATATTTACTGTGAAAAAAGCCTCAGAGATTTGAAAGAGACTGGGGTCAGAGCAGTGGAGCTCACAGGAAGATAAGGGCTGTGGGCAGTGCATGTGTATGTGTGTGTGCATGGGCAAAGAGATTTTGCGAGCACATACACATGAGCATGTGTGTGTGTGTGTGGGTTTTGGAATGCAGACTGGCTGGGGATGGGGGTGGCGTGCAGGATTTTGAAAAAGGTTGGAGCACTGCCAAAGGATGGACAGAGGAATTGTATTTTGGAGCGTGTTGTTAAAAATAAGTAGAATTCCCACCCCAGGAAAGACGTGCACCGAGGATTTTAGAGTTCTTTCTCCTGGAAGCGATGACGGGCTTCACCCTCCTGCTTCTACCGCTGCACTGCCTGTTGGAGCCAGCACAACAGCTATGATGAATGTCCCAGGAATACATCACAAATAAAAACTGTACCTGCCCTGAATAGAAAGTATGCTCTGTTCTGCAGTGGTGCTTCCGACCATCATGGACCATCTACTTTCTTTGTCTTCAATTCCCAGCTTAGAAAACTTGTTCATTTTCAGTCAACTTCAGCCAGTTTTGTGTTTTTGAATTTAGAGCATAATTCAAAGGTTCTGGGTTGTTTTACTGAGCAGTACTTTAATTAAATTGGACTTGATCATTATTTTTTCTCTGAAAACGGACTTGGACCACAGTGCTGAAACTGACTGCAATCTGTGCTGTGAAAATGGGGGAAACAGTTTTGGTCTAAGCTGCTAAAGCAGAACTGTCTTTCAGGTTCAGCCTTTAGAGTAGTGCCCCCTCCTGATGAAAAACAGACTCCTAAGGCGTTCTTCACAAAACACCCAGAGAAAGAAGGGCAAAAAAAAACGCAGGAGAATCTCAGGATTTCGTTTTTAAACCAAAAAATTGAATGTTGCAGAGATGCAGACAGACGGTACGTTTCAATCTCATCTTTTAATGGAAAAGAATGAATCAAGTTAGAGAGAAAAAGCTGAGTGAATTCACAGAGAATGACTGACAGCAGCGGCGACAGCAGCAGTGACAGCAGTGCGGTCCAAAGCATTCCCAGTGAGCACAGGAAGAGGATGGAAGAACAAAGTTCAAACTGTCCAAGCAAAGCCTCTCCTTCCTCTCCAGGTAAAAAATACAAATAAAAAACCTCCTTTCCTCCTTTTTATCCAGTGTTGACAAGGGTGACACGAAAAATAATTCCGCTCAAACTTAAAAACACACGTACCCCCCTGCACACACACATACACCTCACTTACAAGTAGTTTCATATTTTAAGAAAGGGGAAAAAGTGCAAGCAAGATCACACAATAACGGTTTACAGAAAAGCAAGGCCCAAAACTGCCTGATGGAGGTCCGAGCCGCCGGGGGGGCAGGGGCAAGGGCATTAACTGCTTCCCCCAACCCCCATCCTCTGTTTGGTTTGTCCATTTTTACAGAAGGAAGGCTCAGTTCATATGAAATAATTACCCACACACACAAACACAAAGCCCCCACCCCACCCCCCACCCTCTTCAGAGGGTAAAATTCAAAGCGACCAACTTTTTAAGTGCTTTGGGAAAAGCTCCCAACATGAAGGCTTTTCACCCCCACCCCCACCCACCCTCAAAGCTTTAACATTTCCATGATTTCTGATCTGGAGTCATGATGAAGATTTCCCCCCTCTCGCTGTCTTCATCATCCTGTTTCTGGGCTGTGAAACAGGAAATAGTCATTTGGTTATCACTGACCCACCTGCACTGGTGAGGGGGGGGGGGGGGGATGGAGCAGGAAGGGGGCCACCTTGTGCAAAACTCTTCATTATTAAAAAAAAAAAAACAGAGAGGGGCAATAAAAAACAGACACATTTCTATTTTTGTGATGATTTTTTTGTGGAAAAAGCTGACGTCAATAAAAAATGTGAATTAGAAAGGATGGCGCCTGGTCAGGCAGCTGTCAACTTCTGGACCCAGGAAGAGCACAAGAAGAGCCTTCTGATGGAAAAATCCTGTTAAGCTGCTGTAGATTCTCTTTTTGAGACCTGAATTTATCCAAAGTCTGATAAATCCCCCCTGATGACTCTGACACAAGCTCCGGATCATACTGCGGTTTGTTGCCTTTAATCATTCCGGTGTTTACAGCTATTTTCTCAAAGTGTTCAAGCTAACAGATCAATGAAGGAACCAGTTGTTTGAGCCAAAGAGCAAATTAAAGCTGTTGAATGTGACTGCACAACCTGGCACTTCCTCTTCAACCAGAGTATAAAGAGCCCAATAAACCAACCTTGAACGAATCCAGTTCACCTATTGAAGATGAAACGATGGGCCTCCTTTTGTTAACAGGAGTGTCTTTAAACGCATGCTGACGGGCAGCAAGAGCTCAGCCCCCCAGCTCCATAGCCTTCAATGTGCACAGCAGCCTGGCGGGGGGCAGAAACTCTGATGGCTTGGCTTCGTATTTCATGCAACAAAAAGAGGATTTGTGCATACTAAGTCCACGGGCCACTCAAGTTTTAATCTGTGTAGCAAACCAGGCCAAAAAGTCAAGCTTGTTCTGAGAAACATGGAGATCATGAAGCATGTTGCCAGTTGACCCACTTGTGAAAAATGATATTGCATTATAATAAAACCCAAGTACTCCTACAATGTAAAAAAAAATTCACTGTCATTAGAATTGTCTGGAGGGTGGCGTTTATCTGGACAATGATGGACTTTCTTTGTGTTGATGAGAGAAAAGAAGATCTGAGTTTTGAGTGTAAATCAGTTAGATACCAAGTCAGACTGCAAAGAGAAGAAACCCAGTCCAAGATCTGTTTAACCTTTTAAACTTGACATTCTGTCCAATTTAGACGTATTAATTGGCCTGGTTTAGACAGCCTGGTGGAGGTCTTCATTAAGGAAAAAAGATCATGAAGCATAAGATGGCAGCGGCCTCTCACAACCTTGGAGTTTGTCTCGTTTAAAGAGCATGTGCAGAACTGTCTACATCCTAAACTGAGGACCACAGAGTAGGACAAGGCTAGAAGATTGATTCAAACAAACAGCTTCCTTTATCATCACCTAACACCAGATGAGCTCTAGTGGAGAAGAGGAGTCTAAAAAGTTTTCAGTGAATTTACTTTCAATTATGAAGCTCAGAGCAGACTGATTGTAATGCGAGCTGCAGGCGTAGCAAACATGTGAGCTGCTTTGATCCAGGAGCAGCAAGTTCTGGAAGCATCGAACCTTTTTATCAAACTGGAACATTTTGACAGGAAGGATGTCTTGTTGTGACTTACAAGATTATCTGGATCCATTTTAGAATTCAACATTAGAAACATCTGACATTGCCTTTCACCAGAATCTAAATAAAGTTAGTAAAGATGGACTTTTAGCTGCGACTAAGGAAAGCTTGAAGAACCCAAGGCGTGCCTCCTTCATCTGTGCATCAGACAAGTTACCAAAGGTAAGTTAGAGGTGAGACTACCAGACTTCCTTCTTACATCTCAGTGCTACCTGTGGACTCCAACATTAAGATTTCTGTCCTCCCCCCCCTGCCAGACTGCATGAACAGGTAAATCGGTGACATTTTACATGGAGCTGCCTCGCCGTACCGCAAAAATAAGAGCACACAAACAGACACACGCAGCTTGAAGGACACAACAGTTGGTTTCAGAGTTCTCGTCTCCAACACGTTATTGCGGATTAAGTGTGCTTTCTCTTCCTTTTCAGTTCAAAGTCTTTAAAAACAATTGAAACAACAACATGCACAAGAACATAATTTAAAAAATGAGTTATAAAAAATATGCACTTCAGCCTCAACTTGAGCCAGACAAAGACCTGCGTTGTCCCCAAATCCATCCTACATTCTGATCCCACAGGACACACACTGAGCACCAGGTCCGTTTCAGGCTGGCTTTGACCTCCCACTCTTTGTTTCACCAGAGGAAATCTCAGCAGGAGGAAATTTGAAACAGCTTTTCTGAAATACTGTCTTCAATCATAACAGTTGATTTGAAAAAAACATTCACGGCCTTCTGAATCAATCAAGCCCCAAACGTGGCATCAGTCTGTATCAGCATGGAGAAGAGTATCTGAGGTCCAGAGCAGTTCTTGACCTGATGCTTTCAGCAACATCTTCATGAATGAGTGATCTGGAAAGAGTTTGAGTCCTGTACAGTCTGTTTCCTCAACCTCAGCAGAGTTCAGCATCACATTCCTCCACAGACGCAGAAGGCCAGCAGTGGAGCTGCAGCTCCAAAGGTGGAAGCTGACACATCGTACTCCATCCTTTAAACAGGCTCTTCACGGCAGCGTCCTTAACGCCGAATCATCGTATTAAATCTCACTCACAGCTGGACTGAGCTGCAGCTGAAGATCATCAGGGTTCATCCAGGTTCTTCAGAGGGTTCCCGCAGCAGTCCGTCTCAGAAGGACCCTAAGTTACCTGGAGAGTCTTTCAAGCAAACTTCTCTGCTGACACAGAGCACTGAAGAGAAGGGGGGTCAAGAGAAGCATAACGGGGAATTTTCCAGGCTGGAGGGACGTTCATGAGTGGGTGCAGCGCTGCGAGGGCTCAGTGGTGCCAAAGGGAACCAGCAGGTTGGGGATCAAAGGAGGAGAGGCAGGGGGGCTGAAGCTCAGAGGAGGATGGAGGGGCGGTTTGGGGAGAGGCTGAAAAGATGAGCTCCACAGATTAGGTGAGGGTGATGTAGGCCGAGGCCTTCTCCTTCAGTTGTCTCAGACACAGATGACAGCTCCAGCTCCCTGGAAGACACACATCAGGAGGTCAGAGCGGGTTATTGTAAAGCCTGCCGATTTAATCCCATGTTTCACACAGAGCGTTAAGCAACACTGTAAATGAAAGCTGCGTGTTGAAGCGCCACATGCTGCTCCTGCAGTTTGTGGATTCAGAGGATTTGACGAGGAGTTTGCTGTGGAATTTGGCGTGAGCGCTGTGACATTAATTAAACATCTAGTGTGGCTAACGCTGACATGCACCTCTCAGCCTTAACGCTTCAGAGTGACTGTTAATCTGGACTGAAGATGTTGTGCAAGCATTAAGCACAGACGCTGCGCCATTCACATTGTGACAGAACACAGCATTTCTCTCAGAAACAGCTTAGAACAAATAAAATTCGTGGGCGGGGCTTGACACTGCTAGTGCGTGTTAAACGCAAGTGGCTCTGATCTGGTTTCTTCAGCCAAGTGACATTTTCACCATGGAAACAGGTTATTTTTCTACAACTCATCTCCATGACAACAGAAGAAAACATCCTAAGGCAGCCATCTTATGTGGGCAAGTCACGTTTTTTTCTCCATTCTGGAGTCACAGCCTCTGCATTGAGATTCTTTGTTAAGACGTTTCAGCAAAAAGACTTAAAAATCCAGAGTTTCCATCCTCTGAGAAGACATGTATTTACAGAGCTCTGTGAAAGAGTAGAGAACGACATAAACATTGGTGCATACCCTCTGGCGGTTCAGACATAGGAGGACTCAGACAGTACATGTGGTACCCTCTGTCACAATCATCACAGAACAGCAGCTGGTCCTGCAACAGATCAGAGGAGCAGGTGTTATTAAAAGGCAACAGATTTGAAATGAAAGCTGAGGATGCAACAGTGGATGTAACGTGGGAAGTGGTTTGTTTGTGTATATAGGAAGAACCAGAGTGTTATTTTAAACTGTACATCCACTTGATTATGTAAAACCCTTGTAACCAAGTGAACTTTTATTTTGTAGACAGCAGGGAGCAGCAGTCTCAGCACTGTTATGCAGTTTCACGATGTCTGAAAGGAATCACTGGAAATGTCTGCATGATGTTGTAATGTTAGAACAATGCCTGGGGACCAAATCAGCTCAGAGGATAAATGTCCCAACCTGCAAATTTACAGAGAAATTCAGTTTTTTATACCAAAGTGGGGTTGTGCTATGATTACAGGCACTGTGGATGTGTGTGTACATATGTGTGTTTGTGTGTGTTTTCTTTTTGTATGTGTGTACGTTCATGTATGTGGTTGTGTGTGCATGTGTGTCTGTGTGTGAATGTGTATTTTTTTCTCAATGCGTGTGGGTGTGTGTGCATGCATTGATGTGTGTGTGTATTCATATGTGTCTTTGTGTTCCTATGTGCATATGTGTGTTTATGTGCATGTATTTGTGACCATGTGTCTAAGGTGAACATGCAGTGAGGTCATACGTCATTCTCAGAGGTGCCGCAGAGGCTGCAGGATTTGCACTCGATGCATTGCCAGCGATAGGTCCTCACAGCAGCCGTCATGTTCACTGTAAACTGCAGGCAGGAAGGGTGGCCTGGTTACACACACACACACACACACACACAAACAGAGAGAGACACACACATACACCCACACGTGAGGCTAGATTTATCAATGTATTTGATGACAACTTTTGCTTCTTTTTTCACTATCCACAAAGCAGTATATTTAACTGAAGGATTCCAGAAATGTGAATTATCTAATTCAAGATTGATGGTGGGTAGGTTCTATATGTATGTGTAGGTATAGTGTGTAAGTTCTATGAATATGTAGGTGTGGATGAGCAGGTGTAGATGTGTAGGTTCCATGTATGTGTGCAAGTGCTGATGCTTAGGTCCTTTATATGTGTATTCATATTTGTATGTGTATGTGTTTATATGTGTTTATATGACAGGTGTCATTCTGGACAGGTCACCAGTCTGTCGCAGGTGTACATGTGTAGGTTCCATATCTATGTAGGTGTAGATGTGTAGTTTATTTATATGTGTAGGTGTAAATGTCTGAATGCTATATCTGTGCATGTTCTTTACATGTTTGGATGTAGATGTTTCGGTTCTATATATGAGAGGGTATAGATGTGTAGGTTCCTTATATGTGTATTTGTAGATGTGTAGTTCTATGTATGCATAGGTTTAGATAATATGTAGGTTCTTTATATGTGTAGGTGTTGATGTGTAGGTTTTTTATATGTGTAGATGTAGATGTTTAGTTCTTTATATGTGTAGGTGTAGATGTGTAGTTGTATGTATGCATAGGTGTAAATATTTAGGCTTTATACATGTGTGGTTAAAGATGTGTCCGTTCTATATATGAGTAGGTGTACATGTGTAGATTCTAGGTTTGTGTAGGTATAGATGTATAGGTTCTATACATGGCTGGGTATAGACGTCTAGGTTCTACATCTGTGTAGGTGTAGATTTGTAGGTATTACACATGTGTAGGGGTAGATGTGCAGGTTCTATATATCTGTAGGTGTAGACATGTATGTTTTCTATATGTTTAGGTGCACATGTGCAGGTGTTTTTTGGGATGTGTAGTGTAGGTTCCATACATGCGTAGGTGTACATTTGTAGGGTCTATGTAACAAAGTGTTTGGTTGTTAAACAATACTGATTTCACGCATGTTTTACTGGATAGCCTAAAGGGCAATGACAGTGATGGGGTATTAATGTGAACTAAAATTTCTTGACATGTTTCATGTGACACATCACCAGAGTCCATCCCCAGCAGCATCGTACCTGAGCGTCCACAGTCTGCACAGGAAATGAGGTCTTCAGGACAGCCGGTCTTCTTTGAACCTCCAAGGCAGAAGTCGCAGTATCCATTGGCGATGACCGAGCCATCTGGTGCTTTCTTGGCTAAGAAAAGAAAGCAGAAAGACAAGATAGTTAAAAAAAACACTTTAAGAGGAGGCTAGAGAAGAATGAGGTGAAGAGAGGGATGGAAAATCATAAGTGAAGATCCTGAACTTTTCTCCAGACAGCAGGACTGATGAAAAGGGGAAAGAGTTTAGCGGAACAGCTGAGCTGGAGAGCATCTGAGAGATGATGTGGAGATGTTCCTGCTGTACCTCCTTAGGTTTCACAGAAAAAAAAGCAGCTTGTGTCTTGCTGAACACCAGCTCAACCAAGAATTCAAAGGAAGAAGACACGGAGGCCCTAAAGGGGGTGCTTGCTGTGTGGCCTTTGGGTCTTGTAAATACTAGCAGGGATAGAGAAGGAGGTGAGAAAAGTTGTTCTCTTTTTACAGTTTTTGATGGTTTGTGAGTGTGTGTGTGTTTTTATGTGTGTGTGTCTATGTGCATGTGTGTTTTTGTGCGCAGTGGAAGGTGGCACTAAGAGATTTGAAATCCTGCTGAGAAAGCAGAGAGTGAGATCCACATGAAGCCATGTCTAAGTAATTATTAAGGAGACTCCATTCCACCCCGCCATTGCATGTACATGGGTGTTATGTGGGCATGTTTGTGTAACATTTCGTACACGTTACAGTTGTACCTCCATCCTTCACCCACTTTCTACTTTGGTGATTTCATAACCATGTCAATTGAAACGGCCTCAAATTCTTTGTAGAGCTGTGTCTCCTCCAGGAGGAGGCGGAGCCTCAGAACAACAGAGGGAGCTGAAAGAATGAAACCTGATGCTGTTCTTATGCAGCCCTGATGGATACAGAAGATGATCTAATGGTGTTTGAGGTCAGAAATGTGAAGAGATTTGTGGAACCGGGTTCACGAGACATAATGATATAATGAAAGGATAAAAATGAGAGACTGACAGAAAGACAAATAAGAGAAGGAAATCCTTTAATCCAGATTTGAACACAGACGCTCTAATTTACCATCTCAGCTCAACCTTTGCTGATCATCTCAACAACGTCCTTCAGATGAAAACACTGCAGGGAAATGATGGAAGCATCATCTACTTCTGTAGAGAATGGGGGTCTTAACTATAAAACAAGCAGGGAGGAGCCACGTTTCATTCTTTAAGAAGCTTGGTCAGCTTATTCTGCTCCCCTCCTCAAAAGGAACTCAGAAGACTTTGTGTTTGGATCATGAGTGAAAGTGGAGAATGGAGGTTCTAGATGCTGTTAATCATTTTTCCAAAGTTCCCATGAGATTATTTTTTACAGATAAGAGCAGCTAAAGAAGATGCATGAACCTGTGAATAAATTACCTCCAGATTCCTATACATGAGCTGAATGAGAAAAACTTCCTGCATGAACCATCAATGCTACATTCGGAAACACAAAGATCCCAAGCAAAAGATGCAGCATGCATGCATACAGCTTGCATGCTGCATCTTTACATTTCTTTTAACTAGTGCTGCTTCAACTGCTGCCGACTGAACCCCCCACACACATCTACACAGACAGTCTCAGGTCACTTTCCTCCATGTTTGTGTGTTTCTGAGCTGGAAGGCCCGCGAGAGTGAATCAGCAGGTCTTGATGTTCATGAGCAAGCTGCCCGCCGGCCTGCCTGCGTGCATGTGCGATGAAAATCTCCATCAAAGATTAAACGCCTGTGGCCATGTTTCAGAAGCAACCAGAGAAACGCCACAGAAGAGGTCCGGGACACACAGGAGCATGCAAACAAAGGCAGAAACGTCGATGAATTCACTTCCTCCCAATTACACAGTTACACACTTCTCCTCTCCATTTCCTCCTTCTTTTTCTCTATCTGTAAATTTTCTCCTCCTTTTACCCAATCGTCCCTTCTTCCTTCCCTCCCTCCCCTTTCGCTCTTCTTCCAATTACCAGGAGGAGCAGGAGCAGAACTACACACTTCACAGCTTTCAAGTGTTGGAGAGAGATCCTCCTGGGAATTATCCAGCAAGAGATGAATCCTCTAGTGCTCTTCACCCCACCTCCTCTCCTCCACAACACCTTCCCCATCCGTCTCCCCCCCCCCACTGTCTCTTTTTCTCTTCTTTCCTCCTCCATGTTGCTCCTTTGTCAGGTTGTTCTGTTGTTCGGCTCCCGAAAGCATTCTCTCTTTTTTCATTTCCCTTTTTCACAGTTTGACTTTTGACTTTTTTTCAGTATAGTTATTTAATTTAAATGATGATTGAAAACAGGTTGTTTCTGAAGATGCCGGGAGCATTGCTGTTTGTGACAAGACAAGAGGACACTGATAAAGGAAGAGACAACCTAAGACTTTGCTGCTTTACTTTGAGAATCAAGCAACTGAAATTTTGTCCTAATAATATATTCTTTACATTAGGTCTCATGAGGACGAGAAACACGAGATAGAAGCAGAACATTATTTTACTCCATAGATTAGAGCAGGACATAGGGATCAGAGGATCTGCTCTCCAGTGGTTTAAATCCTATCTCTCCGACAGGTATCAGTTCGTTAATGTAAATGGACATTCCTCTCAGTGCACTCGAGTCAACTACGGAGTCCCACAGTGCTCAGTTTTAGGACCCATCCTGTTTACGCTTTTTATGCTACCCCTAGGAAACATAATCAGGAAACACAGCATTAATTTTCACTGTTATGCCGACGATACGCAGTTGTATTTATCCATGAAGCCTGACCAGAATGACAATATAGAGAAACTGAACGCCTGCATCAGTGACATCAAGAACTGGATGACAATTAATTACCTCCTCCTGAACCCAGAAAAAACTGAGGTCATTATACTAGGTCCTAAAAACCTCAGAGATGCTCTGTCTGCTCAGATAGTCTCCCTGGATGGTTTAAGTATAGCCCCCAATTCCACAGTTAGAAACCTTGGGGTTTTATTTGACCAGGATTTATCATTTAAGGCTCACATATCTCAGGCGTGTAGAACTGCCTCTTTTTAACCTGCGGAATATTGCTAAGATCAGAAATATACTTTCTATGAGTGATGCTGAAAAACTCATCCATGCATTTGTTACATCGAGGCTGGATTACTGTAACTCTTTGTTAGCAGCGTGTCCTAAGAGTTCCTTAAGAAGTCTCTAGCCTGTTCAGAACGCAGCAGCTAGATTGTTAGCAGGAACTAACAGAAGAGATCACATCACTCCTGTGTTAGTTTCGCTCCATTGGCTCCCAGTTGATTCTAGATTCAAGTTCAAGATCCTCCTGTTAACCTATAAGGCCTTACATGGAATGGCCCCATCCTATATTAAGGACCTCATAGTCCCTTACCATCCAATGAGAACACTTCGCTCCCAAAATGCAGGACTGCTTGTGGTTCCTAGAATTAGTAAAAGTACGGTTGGAGGTAAAGCGTTTAGCCACCAAGCCCCTGTCTTATGGAATAAACTCCCAGCTCATGTAAGAGAGGCCGACTCAGTTTCTACATTCAAAGTTAGACTGAGAACATTCCTCTTTGGACAGGCTTATTGTCAGACTAGTTAGTATTCTGAGATAATTTAATTTAAATTAAACTTAATAACAATAACTATTTGTTTATAGTAGGCTGCTAGAAGTTGAAGCTGGGGTAGCTATGGTGCTCTGGGGTTCTGTCCTCTTTTCTCATCTACTTCTACCCTTCCTCTCCTCTATTTTTGATCATTATTCATCATTTAGTTCTCCATGCCTCTGTTTGGTGCAGTGCGATTCATGTATTGTCCCTCTTTGTGGGAGTGCTTCCAGACTCCAGTTGGCTCATCCGTGCTCCTGATCCTGGTCATTTACCTCGCCTTTGCTCCTGCTCCTATACCTGGCTGTGGATCCTGCCTCTGGCTCATCTCTGGCTCGTCTCTGTACCTGACCGAGTACCTCGTCTCTGCTCCTGCTCCTACACCTGGCTGTGGTTCCTGTCTCCAACTCGACTCGCGGCACTGACTGTCCCCCCAACCACGGCTGGATGAAGCTCGTCTGCTGGACTTTAAATGTGTAGTTGTAGATTTAGATAAGTTAATTCTTCTCTAAGAGTTCTGGTAAATCGTCTGTCCGTCCTGGGGGAGGATCCCTTCTTCATGTGGGCACCCCTGAGGTTTCTTCGTTTTTTCCGGAATCCGTTTTTTTTTTAGGAGTTTTTCCTTACCGTGAAGGGGGGTCTAAGGGCAGGGATGTCAGTATAGCTTAGTCAGTTTGTTAGTTCATTTTAGTATTTTCCTATTGAACTCTTTGTATTCATGATCCTTTTGAGTTCATGTTTTACTTTGAAGCCCATCGAGACTACTGATTTTGGGCTATACAATAAAATTGAATTGAATTGAATTGAATTGAACATACTCAGCTCTATTTGACATAAGTACCATGTAATACTATGTAAGTATTAGGTATCAATTAACCACCAGTTTATTACAAAGTGTAGATTTCTGTTTCATTATTGGATTTACTGCAGGGAAGCTGCCTGGATCCTTTAAATCCAAAACACCTCTGTGTGTCTGCTCTTCAGCTTCAGAGCTTCTCCGGATGTGAAGCAGAGGATGAAGCAGTCTTTGCTAAAGCAGTGTCTGCTCACTGATGAAGGAGGATTGCTGACTCTGAGGGAACAGTTTCAAGCCCAGACCTTTTGAAACTGGTCAAACACATGGATCTGATCAAAACGCTGTTTTTTTTAAAAACATTTTAAGAATAAGGTTCATAAAATGAACTGCAGCTATCACAAATACATGTAGTTATTGTGTGGGTGTTTTTTTCTGATGTACAGAATATGAAGGCTTGTAAACCAATTTCCTGTCAAAAGTTGACCCCAACCAGATCTGCATGCTTAGTTGAATTGCGTGATTCCCCGTGAGTTCTACCCTCTTCAACATCAATCTTGTTGACTTTAAAAAACAGTTTAGCTTTTGTGCTTGTATTTATTTCCTCTGCTTTCTGCTAGTTCTTATGAGTCCTGCTGGAACTTGGTTTCAGTGGTTCAGCTTTGAGAAGTTTCAGTCTGTCCACCTCCACTGAAGGACAACTCTCGTGGTTCTAACTTTAGATCGTGAGATAAAGTTTGCCCATGCTCTAATCCACAGAGGTGTGTTTTTGCACTTCCATCTCAGCTCCTTCTGCTTTCACTCTGTGTGGAGTGAGCTAACTTCGCAAAACCAATCGAATTGAATCTTCTCAAGGTCCCAGTACAAAACAAACTGGAACACCTCTAGTTTTTTATTGCTTCCTTTGCTAAGCAGGGTTTGATTTTAACATTTGTGCTCATTTAACATTTGATTAAAACAGCAGATTTATTATCATCTAAAACAATGATCCAAACATCCAAAGGTAATCTGAATCGTTACCACAAAAAAAGGTTTCCATGGAAACCACAAACTATAAAACCAGAATCATCAAGGTTCATGTGGATATAACAGTGATGTGGTTTTCTTGTAGAACTATTTCTATTCTTTAAAATCTTTCAGGGCCACAGAGGTGGAGAAGGAAGAGCGGCAAGCAGGGAGCGCTTTCCCAAACAGATAAGAGGAGCAGAAAGATGGAGGGAAGGAGGAGGAGGAGGAGGACGATGAAGAGGAGAATGCACAAATGTGGGGAAAAGAGAGAGGTTTATAAAAAAAAGTGTCTCCAGTTGTTTGGGAGCAGCAGTGTGTGAAAACACACACTCTGCACTCCTGTCGCCTTACTGCCTAATGAGGAGAGCCTCCCAGGGGTAAAACGCACGAGCACAAGCACACATACACACACATGCACAAGCACGCACAACCACACACACACAAGCACACCCACAAGAACACACACAAACATCCATATACAAACCTCTGCAAGATAACTTTAGCTTCCAGTTTGGGTTAAGTTTCTTCCCCCATTCACTCGCTTTAATGTGATGAATGAGGGTCTGTGTGCGGCCATACACGTGCACACACGTGTACACACGTGCACACACATGATCACGACCAAGGATGCGGCTCATAGGAGAGCGTGAAACAAAGGAAGTGCTGAGAAGGACCACAGTTTACGGCAGAGAAATTCACCTTCCAGAAGCTGAAGGAGACATTTTCAGGTGTTTTCTGCAGACGAGGAGGCAGAGATGCAGTCAGATGGAAACTGTCAGTCACAGATGAAAAGTGGCTTCATTTCTCCTTCTCTCTGTCTTCCTCCTTTCACTCCTTCTCCCAGTCTCTCTCGGTCTCTTTCACTTTCATGCATTCTCATTACTGCTGCTTCTGGCTGCCTCTGATTCCATCTTCTCCCCATGCTTCATTGTGCCTCACTTTTTTTCTTCCATATTTCCTCTTGATTTTTTTTCTTTCTGTTTTACTCTCACAGAGGAAATTGAAAGTCTCTGCTGCAATCCATCTGTTGTCACACAGAACCGCTAGCATTCGTTGCATTTCTCTGTTTCCAATATGTGTTTTTTTGTCATTGGTTTCATATCTGCCTCCACCAAAGCAACCCCACCCTTTCACACACACAGGAGCTGCATCCATTCGTGTCCAGTCAGCAGGTTGTGTAACTTCAAGTGTTTTGTGGGTCTTTTGTGTTTCTGGGGAGTTTGTGCACAGAGATGACATTGCAAAGTAAAAAGGACAGAGGTCGTGGGTGTGCTTTGTTAATCCACATACCATCAGGCTGTTCAGATGCCTTGTGTGTGCACATTGTAGACATAAACACATGCACATAAACTGCAAATATGTGCACCAACACCAGCCTCATCAATCATGCATGTCAGAGAATCCGACACAAACCAACACAGACCATTAGTGTGAGGAGTTGGTTAGCAGCTACTGCTCCAGTCCAGAAAGGGTTAAAATGCAAATTATTAATCCTGTTTTGTTCCAAAGAGAGAGTTGGCTGGGAATGCGACTGTGAAATCCCAGCCTCTGCAGGTCCAGCGTGCTGCACTATCATGTGGAAATGTCAGTAATGACCTCTCGGGACAAAGGAACATGCATCAAAGGGAGACTTTCATAGAGGCAGATTTCTGCTTTTTTATGTGTGATTCAAGTCGCTGCAGTCATCACTGCTGTGGCCACTCAACAGCGTTTTTGAAGCAAACAAACACTTGAAGTGACGTGATTTCTGAAGCAGTCTCCACAAAGAAATCAAATTATTTTCAGGCACAAAAATGTGAGAAAAAAAAGCTGTAATGAGTCCATAATGCAGGGAAACAAAGAACCAGGAGGACAGGTGGTTCTGCTCCTGTTCAGTTTGTGTTGAACGTTACAATCATGGTTCTGCTCAGTCAAAGAGAAGCAGACGACAGACGGATGGAGCGACAGACGGACGGAGCGACAGAATGGATTTGGGGTTGGGATGTGGTGTGTTGGGGGGTTACCCAAACACAGCCAGAACAACTGAGAGACCGCAGCACAACCAGCCAGCAAAGCCACAACACCACATCTTAAGACAGAATAGCAAATGAAGCAGACTCCAATATTACCCAGCCTGCACCACTGCAACTGTCAGGGGGAATCTATATGATGAATCATGAAGAGATTTTCCTCCACTTTTTGCCCAACTCTCTGCTTCCCTTTGTCTGTCTGCTCCCTGTCTGACCATTCTTTATGTTCTTTTTAATGAACTCCTCTGCTCCTCCATCCACTACAACTTCATTCCACAATTCTTTCTCTCCCTCATTCCCTCCCTTCTTCTGCTCTTTCCTCAGCTATGTCATCGCTCATTTGCTCTCTGGTTCTCTCCCTTTTCAATGTAAATAACAGTGTACTCTTTAGGAGGGAGCCCTGGCTGTAGCTATGGCAACCGCATTGCTAGGCAACAAGCGCTTCTCTCCTTCCTTTCCTGTGTCGTGCAACAGAGGTAACAATTACCCAATCAGAAGCTCAGAGGGAGGGGCAGAGTCAAACTTCAGGACACCAGTACTTCTGGAAGACGGACATCATCATCCCATAAGAGTCTGCTTGCTGTTCCACGTATGAAAAACAGAGATCTAAAAATGAGAAAAACACTGCTGTGATCAAGCAATGTTTAAGTTGGGACTCCCACTATTCAAGCCCCACCAAAAGAAAAATTAATATGAAACAACGTATCATGGACTGATCAAAGTCGATCACAAGAGTCTGAAATATGTCAAATGCCTGTAATTTGCATCAAAGGTATATCTCAACTATAAGAGACAAAATGAGAAAAAAATCCAGATAATCACATTGGCTGATTTTTAAAGAATTTATTTGCAAATTATGGTGGAAAATAGTACAAATATAATAGGATAATAGTAAAAAAGTATTTGGCCAATATAAAAGTTCAACTCAGTACTTTGTCATATCTTTTGTTGGCACTGGCAGCAGTCAAACGTTTTCTCCAAGTCTTCACAAGGATTTTCACAAACTGTTGCTGGTGTTTTGGCCCTTTCGTCCATGCAGATCTCCTCTAAAGCAGTGATGTTTTTGAGCTATTGCTGGGCAACACGGACTTTCAACTCCCTCCAAAGACTTTCTATGGGGTTGAGATCTAGAGACTGGCTAGGCCACTCCAGGACCTTGAAATGCTTCTTACCAAGCCACTCCTTTGTACCAAGTCAGAGTGTTTGGAATCCTTGTCATGCTGAAAGACCCAGCCACGTTTCTTCTTCAAGGCCCTTGTTGATGGAAGGAGGTTTACACTCAAAATCTGACAAACTTTGACAAATACATGGCCCCATTCATTCTTTTCTATACACGGTCAGTCGTCCTTGTTCCTTTGCTGTAAAACAGCCTCAAAGCATGATGTTTCCATGTTTTACAGTAGGTATGGTGTTCTTTGGATCTAACTCAGCATTCTTTCTCCTCCAAACATGATGAGTAGAGTTCTTACCAAAAAGTTCTATTTTGGTTTTATCTGATCATAGGACATTCTCCCTATCCTCTTCTGGATCATCCAACTGCTCTTTAGCCCTGTACATGTACTGGATTTACCAGGGGAACACGTCTGGCATGGTGTGTTACTTTGGTCCCAGCTCTCTGCAGGTCATTCACTAGGTCCCCCAGTGTGGTTCTGGGATTTTTGCTCACCGTTCTTGTGATCATCCTGACCCCACGGGGTGAGATCTTGCAGGGAGCCCCAGATGGAGGGAGATTATCAGTGGTCTTGTATGTCTTCCATTTCCTAATAATTGCTCTCACAGTCGATTTCTTCACACCAAGCTGCTTACCTATTGCAGATTCAGTCTTCCCAGCCTGGTGCAGATCAATAATTTGGTTTCTGGTGTCCTTGGACAGCTCTTTGGTCTTGACCATAGTGGAGTTTGAGTGTGACTGTCTGAGTTTATGGACAGGTGTCTTTTATATAGAGAACAAGTTTAGACAGGTGCCATCACTACAGTGTAACAAGGATCCTCTTACAGAAGAAGTTACAGGTCTGTGAGATCTAGAAATCTTGCTTGTTTGTAGGTGACCAAATACTTATTTTCAACCATAATTTGGAAATAAATTCTATAAAAATCGGACAACGTGATTTTCTCGACTTTTTTCTCATAGTTGAGGTATATCTTGTAAATTTCAGGCCTCTCTCATCTTTTTAAGGGGGAGAACTTACACATTTGGTAGCAGACTAAATACTTTTTTTTTACCCCACTGTATATTTAATGAGGCTTTTCAGGCCAAAAGAGGACAATTACTTTTTTTTTTTGAAAATTGAAAAAATATTTTTTTTTAGTACAGAGATCTCAAACAAGCAAAGTGACGGTCATCTAACCAACTAAACTCTTGAATGTGTGTCCAGCTGTGCGCTGATAAACAGAAACGGTGATTCCTAATTCAATGAGTCGTTTCTGTTATTCAGGGGTGACAGCAAGAAAAAACTGAAGAGAAACAAAAGATCAGGGAGTGGCCATTTTAGCTCGTCTGTGTCGTTTCCAAATGTCTGCTGCCGACAGAAGGACAGGAAGCTCAACGTAAAAAAAGAGAGGCAAAAAAAAGACAAAAACAGAAAGGAGCTGACCTTCAGAGAGCTCAGTTACATCTATGCACACACACAAGGTTCAGCATGACTGCTCACAAAGCACATTTGCAGCAGTTTGTGTCACACACACAAAACATGCAATATAGTGAGTTTGTGTTTTTGTATGAATGTCTGCATGTCTGATCAAGTGTGTGTTTATATGCATGTCTTTGTGGTTTTACGTCTGTACATTTGTGTGTATCTGTATGATTGTAAGTGTGTTTTTCTTGTGTGCATTATCATGTCTGTGTGTGTGTGTGCGAAGGTGTGTGTGCGTGTGTGTGTGTGTGTGTGTGCGTGGGTGGGTGTGTGTGCGCGTGTGTGGGTATTGGTATGGTATTGGTGGGTGTGTGTGTGTGTGTATTTGTATGTCTCTGTGTGTAACGTATCTGCATATTTGTTTGCATGTGTGTGTGTGTTAGTGTGATAGTCTGTATGTATCCTGTGTGTGACTGCATGTCAGTGTGTGTGCATGTGTGTCTGCTTGTCAGTGTGTGTTGTGTGTGTGTGCATTTATGTGTCTGCTTTTCAGTGTGTTTTTGTGGATGTCTGCATATTTGTGTGTCTGCATCTGTTTGTGTGTCTGTGTCTGTATGTCAGTCTGTGTCTGCATGTTGATGTGTGTTTGTGTGTCTGCTTGTTTGTGTGTCTGCAGGCTTGTGTTTCTCCATGTTTGTGTGTCTGCATGTGTGTGTGCATGTGTGTGTTTCTGCATGTTTGTGTTTCTGTATGTCAATGTGTGTCTGCATGTTTTTGTGTGTGCATGTTTGTGTGTCTGTATGTCAATGTGTGTGTGCATGTTTGTGTGACTGCATGTTTTTGTGTCTGCATGACAGTGTGTGTCTGCGTGTTTGTGTGTGTGTCTGCATGTGTGTGTGTGTGTGTGTGTGTATTTTGTGCATCCTTAAGACGGCAGAAGCACACTCCCACTCATGGTGTTCCTGCTGCTCCACACAGTCAGACCGTCTGTCTGTCCAGATAAATTGGCCTCTGCATTTCTGTCCTGATGGAGGGGGGGTTTAATGACAACCCCCCCCCTCTGTTTTTCATTTATTCTTCTGTCATTCTGTTTTTCCTTCCTTCACTCTTAGGTGATGTTCCTCTCATTCTATCACTTCATTTTCTCTTTTGGTTTGTCCATTGTTCCAGTCTACCTCCTCACCTGTTCTCCTCAACCCCCTCCCCCCCCTTTCTACAAAAAACAATTTCAGGTGGACACTGCAACCACCAACCCCCCCCCCCCACACACACACACACACCTCCGCGTGCCTTTCTTAAACCATCTTCCCTCTGCTTTATCTGCTGCCCCCACCCCTCTCAGCAATGCCCAAAGACACCTCCACCTCTCCCTCCACCCTCTCCTCCCCCGCTTGGAGAAGTAGAAACCGTAAAGGTGGTGCAGTCATGAATTTTAATGGTGCTGCTCATTCTGAGTAAACACGGTGCTGGCTCTGGTCCAGATGCAAACCGGGCTGGGAGGGTGTGTGTATACTTGGGGGGGGGCATGGTGGTAGTGGTGGGTTTAAGTGAAAGCAGACATAAAGCAGAGAAAATAATTACAAGAGGAGCCAACCCTGATGGAGGCTGGCAGAGGGGGAGCAGAGCACCATGAGAAGAGAAAGATGGACGGAGAGAATGAGCGGGAAAGAAGATCTCATCTCCTCTTGGAATAATCTGTCATTTATCACAGTAAAGCATGGGAGCTGGGCGACACACTTTCACAGCTCAACTGATAACTTTCTGTGGATTTTTACTCATTTCCACGCTGTGGATGCACCACACATTCTATACAGTCTAGACAAAGAAACAACATGAATTATGCATGCAGAGCCGCGCTCATCTAACCATATTAACATTATTACATATGTGGCAATAGGGTGCAGGGTGGTGGAGTCGCCACCAAGATACTCAGCAGAGGGGCATAACAAACAAAGACATGCACACAGAGACACACGCACACAAACACATTAGTGTGCATCACAGTCCTTCATGGAGCCTTGCAACTGCTGGTGCACTCCTGCAAATGTGCACACCATCCAAAAGACTAAGCTTCTTTTTTCATTTCAGCAAAGAAAATTGCGTTTTGGAGCAGTGTGTGTGTCTGTGTGTATTTGTGTGCGTCTGTGTGTGTCTGTGTGTGATTACTGACTGGTTGGGAGGGAGTGTTGGGGGATATTAAACGATTCAAATGCCGTCTCCTATGGTCTCCTCTTTGAGGGAACCCAAAGACTGCAGCACACACACATATTTGAGGGGGGTGTCTGTATGCGCAGTTGGACAGGCCAATTTAAAGACATTCACTGCCCATTAGCTGACATGTAGCATGGTTTCAGGACGGACGTTCTTCCAGCATCCTGTGAGTATTTTGTCATTCTGTTCTGTATTATCTGATTTAAGAGCATTAGGAACAAAGAAAGGACGTGCCCTCGCTCTCCTCTCAGCCACAGCCACTTCACTCATACTTTCCCTCTTTTTGTGTGTGAATAATTGTTGCCTCTTACTAACTAAAACCCAATTCACCATGCAAAAATTCATCTCCTGTTTGCCCAAAGAAGCAGTAAAACCAAACACAGCAGGCAGACAGAATACAGGGAACACAGAGCACAAAAACTCACAGAACTCTCAGAAAGATATGGACCTGAATCCACCTCCTGTCTGCAGAGGATTTAAAAATATGCTTCAATCATTTTATCCACATTAATGGGCACTAATCACACATGGATTGTAACCCCTGTCACGCCTGGTTTTGCATCAGAGTTTGTTTTTAATAAAAATGTTTCATTGGTATAGATTGCAATTAAGAATAGTGTTTTTCCTCCTTTTTTGAGCCACGGCACACTTTAACATTGCCAAAAATCCTGCGGCACACCAGCATCCAAAAATGTAAAAAAAAGGAGAAACTCATAGTGTGTATTGATCTACAGCCCCTTCGCAATCTCACATGCATTTTTGTGATAATTGTGGCAGTTAGAAGATTTAAAAACTGTTTGATGTGTGTTCGTTGTGGCTTCAAGATGTTTAACAAGGACGAATCATTGTGCGCTGAGACGCTGTCACTTTAACCCAATGCATCATGGGAGATGTAGTGCAAAAAGCCGCCAAACGCAGAAAGACTAGCGTCTCTGAGCTTCATTGTTTTGTTCACTTTTTCCACGGTCTGATACCTGATTCTGTGGAAAGCTACACCGCTTAAGATGAGCTTAAGCTGGTATTTTTGTTAGAACTGAGTGACTTTATAAACAGAATCTGAACAAGGAAGTGAGGACTTTAACCACTTCTGATTGGTCAGATGACATGTGATTGAGCCTCCAAGAATGATTGGTGGAGAGAGTTAAAGGGGGGGGACTTTTCAGAAAACAGTTCATAGCTGCAGCTAAATCAAATCAAATCAAATCAAATTAACCTTTATTTATATAGCACTTTTTCAACAACATATGTCACTCAAAGTGCTGTGCATAAAATACAATAAAATTTAAAAACAAGATGACAAGACAAACCGTGCGACAAACACTGTACCGTCATTCTTATCAAAGTGTCTTTAATAGAATCAAACAAACACAAAGAAAAAAGTATTTTACAACCTTTCATATTCCTAACTACTCAGTGTTTTATCAGGGCCTGTTTGGATGAACCCAGAGCTGACATCCTGGAGATGGTAAATGTTTTTAGATCAGTTAATAAGGGCAATCTCCCACGGCACACCTGACATTGTCTTTAAGGAGCAGAGCTGTTTTTAGTATCTGCATGAGTCTGTGTTGATTATTACACCAGCTCTGTGTTTGGGTTTCCTGCCCAAGGCATTTCCAATTTAAAAGTTGGTGCCAACTGCAGCTGAGTCTTTGGAAAATATAATACTGCCGACCCAACAAATTTAGATGCACTGCAGAGACTGCACAGCTAGCATCAGAATGGTAAGAAGCTAACATCGACAAAACTGCCACCAAACAATAACATGCACACATGTTCCAGACATAAATGCATGTTCACATGTGATTCAGTGGCAGGAATCTTCCCGCTTTTGAGCACATCCTGGGAAACACCGTCAGCAGTCAACATCGTGACAAGGATGAACCGATTCCTTTTTTAATTTTCATCCTAGCCGGGAAAACAAATATCCTGGGGCTCAGGCCTTTCAGTTCTTATTCCTGACTTTGTTCTTTGTTTTTTTTCTACACTAAGTTATTTCTTTTTTTGTCCCTGACTGTTTTACATGCACACAAGTCCTATGATTCCAGCTTCAGTTGGGTCTGAGCTCAATGATCTTCACAGAAAGTCCTATGGGACGTGTGGGAGACGTGCAGCACAACTGCAGGTGTTGGTGTCCTGACGGCTACATGGTTCTTTCTATTCACTGAACTCTTCCCAAACGCATCTCAAGATGAGCAGGACTCTCATCAAACTTTCATCCAAACTGTCCAGAAATTTCTGAACATAAACAGCTAGCTGAGAGGTTTTTCACATTCCTCACAGAGACATCTAACATTGCTGAGCTTTTGAGAGGGAACTTTAGCACTGTAACATACAACTCAACACGATGATACTAAACAACATGAGTCTTGACTTAATAAATAACATGCTGTGAAATAGTCAGGGACATTTGCATAATAATGAGTAAACATGAGTTTTCCTGCTGCTGCAGTACATGTAAGACCATTATTTAGATCGTCAATCAAACAGAACATGGACTTCATTCAGAATCTGCATGTCAGTCTCAGGCATCAAAGCTTAAGCCTTCATTCGCAGTTTGGAGACTTTCAGGTGTTACTTCACTTAACCTTTGCAATTGGAGTCAGAGTTTCTTTGTGTTCATTTTAGTCATTATTTTATCTTTCAGGTGTTTATTTTAATCCCAATTATTGAATGATCTGTCCCTTAAGATGAAACAGTGATAATTTAGAAATGAAACCTGTGTGTTCTTTTATTAATATCATTTTGTATTGGCATTGTCTTCATTGATATGTTATGTGTTTGTTAGAGAGATTAAACAAACATCATCCTGTTTAGTTTGTCAGTTCTGAGACCCCAGTTTCAAAGCTCCAGTATCAAATCCTCTGAAATGTGTTCAAAGAAACAGAATCAATGAGGAATCGCAGAAAAAATTACAAAATTAAAATATTGAACAAGATGTTTGTGTTCTGTTCATACTTTTTTTTTCTTCAGTTCATTTCCAGGCCAGCAGGAAGAAGCTCCTCTGATGGAGGAGAACTTCCTGTTTTTGTGGAAGTTTCAGTGAAGATGTTAGGTCTTCTGTGATCATGAGGCAGACTTTGGGCCACCTTATTAAATGAAATAAGGCTTGAAGAAAAAAAAATGTTTTAACTTGAAAAACTAAACTCTGACGGGAGACACAAAAAGGTGACCAGCAGGTACCTGAGGAAGAGCAGCTGAAGCTGAGGAACTATATTCCCTTCAGGAACAATCAGACTAACAGAAGCAGATGTTGTGTGGAGACCAAACCCTATAGCAGAACAAGAAGCCTCAGCTGCAGCACACAGAGAAGCTAAATGCGAGAAAAAGAAGCAGCTTTACAAAAGTCCAGGATCAACTGCATCCTCTCACACATCCACATCCTCTGATAGATGTTTGAAAGACAACATGGATAAAGAACACTGACAAAACTGAACTGCCCCTCTGTCAGAGGACTGTTCCCCTCTTCTGTAACTACAGTCACCCTAAACACAACGGGATTTGAAGGATGGGAGATTCAAATCCCAAAGCTGATGTTAGCTTCCCTGAGCACAGAGGAGACATGAAAATGGAGAAAAGAAGTTCTGTCCTCTGGAAACAAAAACCTAACTCTGTTTTTTTTTTTTTAGCATTGTGTCTGAGTTTGTCAAAAGACAAAATTCTTTAAGAGAATCAGCTCATCCAGGACTGTGGATAGGACTCAAACCTATGAAGTTTCTCTTCAGTGACTTGAGCATGAAGCTGATGCTGAGTACAGGTGGATGCAGACTCACGTTTGTGGTTGTTCTTGCGCTGGAAGGGGAGCGTGTGTCGTTCCGAGTCTTCCTCGCCCTCCTCGTCTGCCAGGTGTGTGTGTGTGTAGTGGTAGCTCAGCCCAGGGCGGTTCTTATATCGCTTTCCACAGACTTGAACACAGACAGAGAGGGGATCATGTAAGGTCCAAACCAAACGAACCGTTACAACCACAAACTGTGAAGTTCGAGAACCAGGCTCACTGTCACAGACGTAAGGCTTGTCTCTGTCTTCAATGGCAGGCGGTTCCTGTCTCTTTCTCATACCTCCAACACCATAGGCCTGCGGAAAACACACACACAAGTCCACACAGACACACACGCATGTGCACGTACAGACACACAGAGACACATGCAGATATATAAAGTTTGAACAGTTGCCACTGAGCCTTTCACACGCTCTCTGAAGAAAATGAACATAACAGAACAGACCTCGCTTTTGTTTTCACGTGTCTTCACGCACGCACGCACACACACACACACAGAGCAGAACAGCATGCACGTTTGCATTCTAATCATCTGCTCTCAGTGTAAAGCTCCACTTCCAGCAGGAGGGGGCTGATGACACCTAGCAGGGGAGCAACAGTTCCAATTAGCGACCCTGGTGTCTGAGCTGGTGTGTGTCTGTGCGTCTGTGTGTGTTTCCTCTGTTGTGTGTAGGAGGATTTTCAGAATACATTGTTAACACTTGATTATCCGCCCATAGGATGCACAAAAAGAAAGTGTGCATGTGTGTGTACGGGGGGGTTCTCTGTCTAATCAAATTCTCTCCAAAAGAATAAAAAAACAAAAGTTTCTGAGTACGTAGTTTAATATCCATGAGTGTTTATGTTCACTTTAAAAAGTGTTGCTTTGACAGATGCTGTCTGATTGTGACCACATGCCATGCTGGCTTCAAAACGCACAACTGTGTCGCTCTGAGACACACTAACAGAAAGGTTTTCACTTCCTGACACGCAACTGCTTGATCTTTGATGAGATTTCACAGATTGGACTTGTGAACAGGCTCTGGTTTGGAAAAGGCCATTATAGTTTCATCGTACAAAAGAAAAAAATAAAGGTTTGTTGCCAGCGTACCCGTCCTTTGGTACGATTCTTGCGCTTTGGAACATCTTCCTCCATCTCGTCCACCTCCAGTTCATGAGGGAAATCTCCAACCAGCAGCTTCTATGAGACAGAGACAGACTGACGGTTTGGTTTGGTCATTTTAGAGCTCCACAATATGAGAATAACTTACAATATGCAATATTAGTGATTAATATTACAATACTGATCTGACTAGTGATACATAAACAAAAAAACATTTAATACATAATTTCCATTTTACTGCACCAGTTTTAATTAATAAAAGTCAACATAACTTAAATTATACAACAAGTTAACTCACTAGGAGGCAAGTAAGAACTTGCATCTTGGTGAAACACACCAAAGAACAATGATCTACATTTCTGGTTGTAGGCCTAATGGCTAAAACTAATTTAGACAACAATTAAGAGAAATGTCTATAAAGACTCATTCATCCAGGTAGATTTAATCAGTAGGTTTAAAGGTTGTCATCTGGACTTGGTTTTTTAAAGTTGAAGACGTTTCACCGAGGTGAAACACCCAGTGAGGGTCCTTGGGCAAGTTTCTTAACGCTACTGCCACCCGAGATGCAACTCACAGCTCCCTCAGGGGATGGGTCAAATGCAGAGAAGAATTTCCCCATTGTGGGATTAATAAAGTATCAATTATTATTATTATTAAACACTAACATCTACAAGATTACACCCAGAATTTGCGTGTTAATTTAAACCAAATTAAATTAAAAAAACATTTTAAAGAAGTTGGTTGATGAAGCCCCTTTTTGGAATGACAGGCAGAGCACATGTTTGACAGGATTTTTCCACCGCCTATGAGCTTTCAGATGAAATGTAACCAAAGACAAAAGGAAACATTCTGCCAGTTCCCGAAAAAACAAAACAGCAGGGGCCTGTTTCACAAAGGAGGTTAAGTGTAAACTCTGAGTTCATAAACCCGGAAATCAGGGAAACCCTGGGTTTTCCGTTTCAGAATCGGAGGTTTGTCAAACCAGAGAAAGCAGAGTAAGTCAAGCCCGTTTCTGAAAGAGAGGTAACTTTTACTCGGAGTCAGTATCCATGGTTACTTATGCTGTGAACCTAACCTGGTCGGGAGCAGGTTTTATTCTCCAAACTCGAAGTTTTTGCCGGTCCCCTCCCCTTTTTAAAGACGAAGCGGTATATTTCGCTTCAACCTTCATCGCCCACATTTCCGTCACACGATCTAAGTGACAAGAATGGCTTGTCCTTTTTTGGAGGACCCAATAGACGAGGAGGCTGCATTAATTCGTAGAGAATTACATTTACGTCGTGCGAGGATTTTGAGACCTCGACTCGATGTTTTGTCATTTCCCCATAGTACGTTTTTGTTTGAGCGTCACCGTTTTTCGTTGCAGTCAATCACATATATAAAATGAAAACAACATTAGGTCTTGCTATGTAGATGTTTCATATGTCAAATATATTTATACTTCATTTTTAGCTGCTGCCATGTTCTTTTACTTCCTGCATGATTGCATCTACATGAAAATGAAATCAGGGACATTTAATTAGATTAATGTAACAATTACTTTTTGGAAACACAATTTTCTAGCACTGCTTACTTTCTTAATCCCATATAAACCTATACCACTTGATCAATACAAGGGTAGTGTTGCAGCGTGTGTGTGCTGAGCGGGGTGCGATCCACGAGAGACAAGGGGAGGGGCGAGTGCAGGTGCAGATGGGGGGGGGGGGGGGTGAGCACGGATGAGGAGGACGGAGAAGGTGTCATTCCCAGAATAACTGTTTTGGAGTCATTCTTATTCCGCTCTGGAGGTTGAGGGTTTCGAACGGGAAGTGAACCCCGAAGGAGAATTCCCTTCGGCCCTGAAGGAAATCTCCGCTGCGCTTTTGACCACGGTCGGAAAGACGAGAGAAAAGAAGGAAGTCTTTGCGCAGCGAAAGGTTCAACAGTAGACAAAAGTTCACTTTTAAAAACACAATTGCATGTATTAATATTAAACTGACCAACGTTTGCAAGAGGGGAAGGTTAACAAAAAAGTCCTCTAAACATTACCGACGTTAAATGCATTCCCCCCCCCCCAGATTGGTTCTGTACACTATGCAGCATTTCATGCA